>RJWJ010001404.1:113433-133969 GCA_004363605.1 Indri indri | reverse complement strand
AAAAAAAAAAAAAAAAAAAAAAAAAAAAAAAAAAAAAAAAAAAAAAAAAAAAAAAAAAAAAAAAAAAAAAAAAAAAAAAAAAAAAAGCCCTTTGAGGGAGCAGAGAGTAACAAAAGCAGTCTCCACAAGGTCACTTCATATGAGGCATTTGTGAATTTGGTACCAGACCTGGTTTAATTCTTGATCAATCAATATGGCCTCACAGACATTCATAACCTCAGTTTCTTAATTTGTAAAATAAGGACTACAATTACTATGTCATGGAGTTATCGTGAAATTAAAGAAGATAATATATATCACAGCATTTCATAAATTGTACAGTCCTATCCAAATAGAATTTCAATATAATTACAAATGACTTCATTTTCAATATAACAAGTGATTCCCAACCAACTCAATGGACCTCTAAAGGAATATACAGCTACCACAAATGTTTTACGTGATTCCTTTAGGTCTGAACTTTTCCATTTATCTTGAATTTATCCACAGAACGTAGTTAATGAGAAAAGCTATATCATTTAAATACCATTTAGTAAAGGCTTCAAATGACTTGAGTCCTATCTTTAAGTACACAGCAATTTTATTGTTCTATTTCTAAGGGGATTAGTCACCTGGTGCAATGTTGTCTGGATTTGGAGGACTTCGTGGATCCGGGGTGTTGGGAGGAGTCGAGGGCGCTTGCTGGGGACCACCTTCCAAGTTGTTTCCCTCCAGTTTCCCGTTCTGCATAGCAATGCGGTGCTGTATTTGATCAAAAGCAAACTCTGCTTAAAACTCAAAAATGTTAGGCACGCTAATAGGAGCTATACATGTAAGACTCCATTTGTATATTTATAATTTAAATACAATGTCGCTTTATTATTCCATGGGGCCTCAATAATTTACATGGTAATATGGTCGAGAACTTGAATGAGAAATTTTACTGATATTAATCTAAGATCTGTTTTATGATGACAATCCACTTAATAATTAAAACTGAAAAATAGACCTTGTAGTAGGTTAGGTCTTCAGAAGTGGGGCCAGACTTTATTCTCATAATAAAACATTGTTTTAATTACATAAAGGGACTATGTATATATTAAAAAGAAGTGCGTAAGGTCAAATTATCTTTTAACTTCAGAAAGAAAAATTTAGTGACGAACATAGCAGATAGAAACCAATTTTGACTTTTTTCTGTGTAACATGCAGAAAATAGTGGCTAATGTATTTCCATTTCTATATTTGTTTGTAAGATTTTGTGGTGAAATATACCTTTACATTTTAATACTTATTTAACTTTATAGAAATTTCAGGATAAGACTGTTTTGTTCTAAAATTCAAATACTATAACTAAAGGCCATAAACTCAGGCCTTACCTGATAAAATGATGAAGGAAGTAAAATTTATCTCCATTTTCATGCCTCAGCCACAGTGCCTTTGCACTCGTGTTTATCTCTGCAGCATTCCCCAAAAAATCGGTCGTCTAAATTTAATCCTTTCATCTTTCATCTGCCTCATCAAAGTTCTCATTTTCCCAGAGCAGATAATGTCAATGATAAAATGAAATCCTCATGAATAAATTATATTTGCAAAATATCGATAATCTGACTTGATGTACTAACTTTCCAAGATCGTATATATTTTCAAAGAAAAGTTTCTAAATCTCTATTAGAATTTGGAAAGACACGTTTTGGGAAAGACTTTTCTCATACCTGTCTCTACCAGAGGTTAAAATTTATAGCGAAAATATTAAAACTTTAAACATCTTTAAAACTTTAAACATTACATTTCTTAACTACAAACCCACTCTCACACTCACACTTTGCTGCATAGTGAATAAGTTGAAATGTTTTAGCCTTGTACTCAGACCCGCCTACTAGTCTCACCTGTCATCAGTTTTCAAGATGTACCCTATAAGCTTCAAACTAAACCACTTACGACTCCCTCATTATCTTATATGATTTCCTCCCTCTGAGTCTTTGATCGTGGGAAATTCCCTGGCAGAAGCCCCCTCTCCCTATTACCATGGTCACATCTGTCCTGATTTAAAAACCGCTCCTTCCTGGTTCCCTCCCACCCTCCAATCAAAAGTTTTGTCTTTCTTCCTGCCACTCCCATGCCATTTGCCATAGTTTGCCTTTTTAATTATCTTTTGTGTCCTGTTTTATTTACTAGCTTGTTATCTGCTTGAGAACAGGGAGTTTTATCTTCCTCATCTGTTTGTCTTTTGCAAAGCCTGTAATGGTGCCTCATGTGGCACAAGTAGTCAGTGAATATTGCTGAATTTTTAGTGAAAATTTCTCCAAATCCAGCTGATTTTTACTATGACCTTTTAAAAAATGTCATTTCCTTTTTCACTTTAGTCTTTATGTGCCTGTGCTCCTTATTGCTCACACTTTTATTACCTGGTAGTCTACTTTCCGTTCATTCTTTCTATCAGCCTGAATGCTAATGCTTCTGAGTGTGGCATTGCTCTGGTCTTTAGAAATTGTTCCTTATTGCCTAGTGAATCAAACAGAAACTCTTAGGCCTGGCAATAAAGATCTCGTACTCACCTCATAAACGTTCCCTCTCACTCTTGGCACCTTTTCACAAGCCAGTCCCCACTGCTAGTATCTGCCCTCCTGACCCCACCGCTCTCCCACCCGCGTGGAACGCCCTCCTTCCTGTTCTTTACCAAACCTAATTCTGGGTTTTCTCTAAGACCCATCTTAAAATTCCCCTCTTCTTTCTAACTAACTTCACCTATCGGAAATGTCTCCATAGTTTGTATTATGTCCGTACTTCAATAAAATCTGTGTCACCTTCTCATGCTTGCTCTTATTTGTTCCTGTTAGCTGGATTTTGTCACTGCATTTATGTTAGTTTGGGTCCCCAACCGATTTATAATCTGCTTTAAGTCTGGTTGGGCACTATCATTCTTTTGCATTTTTTTCCCTTAGTTCTAAGATAATGTTATACCTCAAAGCTATTCTTAATTTATTGTGGAAGACAAAGCGCTGTTAAATATCTGTATATATTTAATTAATATATATTATATATATAATTTAATGTTTGCATTTTGAATTAAACTCCTATCTTGAGTGTTCAACTTAAAATTTTTTTTGTGGCTTTAAAAGTCATTATTTAAAATATTGGGTTCATATTACACATACTATTAAAGAACTTGCAGGTGTATACTAAACAATATGCCAGGTTGCCACGTAAACTTCTAAGGTACTAGAAACATGAGTAAATAATCTGATAGGACTTGTTACATATTAGTAAATGGAAATAGCTATTAAACTTTGAAAACAGCTGAAAAATAAAAAGTACAAATTTAACCTACATTATCCTCCATTAACCTTCTTGGTTGGCAAATGAAAAAATTTTAATTTGTTAGCAAATGTGTGAGAAACAGGCAGTCTTTTTATTTTTTAATGTCCAATTTCCAATTTCATTGATTTCTGTTCTAATTTTTATGACTTCCTTTCTTCTGCTTACTTAGGAATGAATTAGCTCTTCATTTTCCAGTTTCCTAATGTAGATGCTTAGATTACTGATTTTATATCATTTTCCTTTTTATGAAAGGAAGTTTCTTCATATACATTCAGCGCTATAAATTTCCTTGTAAGTACTGTCTTTTTTTTTTTTTATTTCAGGGTATTATGAGGGTACAAACATTATGGTTACACTTTATGTCTTTGCCTCACCCAACTTGATTGCTACCTTTTTTTCCCACTTCTTTATTTTTTTACTACCTCTTTAAGAAGTAGAAAATACCTGCCAACTTTAATTATAAATAAAAAGGCGGTTGAGATAAATACAGGAAGTCTAAATGTGTAATGCATAAAGAATTGCCTTTTCTAAGTTCCTAGAATGTGTTCATGAAGTAATTTCATCTAAACTTGCAAGTCATTCTACCTACATTAATTTTTCGGCATCATAGTACTAACCCTCTGTAAACTTTTCCTGGGGATTGACAATGAGCAGGAAAATCAACTCTTTCTAGTTAGTCATTAAGTATTAGCAGACACCCAATGCCTCTATATCATGATTAAGTATATAGCAAAGCCATACAGTGGTTAGGCAGTGACTTATTTTAGTTACGAGCCTCATTTTAAATACAGAAAAAGTAAGTGCAGCTTTGAACTTACTCTCCTGCTGAGGCGCACTGGCAAATTTAAGCAACATATACTTTCTATGGCACAAATTTTATCATCTGCGATTCCCTTCAGAAAAGTTAGACAGACAAATGAAAATGTATTTCCTTTTATCTCAGTTGGGTGGACCCTAAAGAAAACAGAACTAGAGCAGTATCCTATAGCCTGTAAACATATATGTTAAAAACATGTATAATATATATTACATGGTTTCTGTTGAAATAGCAATAGAAACAAAAGAGGGGTTTTAAAAATCTGTTCTATACTTTGTGCCAAATACATAGGAAAAGTTATATTTTGAACAAAATGAATATATATTCAGAATCCCAATATATTTGGCATGGTCTTATTTTAGAACTATTTTTTATTGCATACTTCCCTTTGCCCAGTATTATTTAAGATTTCTAGAGATTTCAAAAAGTTTGATATCGTTTTGCAGTAATTTTAAGAGAGAATTTTAATTATCATGAAGCATTCTTCCACTTTATTTTCCTTTGAATGCTTATTTTCTTCATCCATCTCCTTCGTTGCCTTTATTTAAGAAGTAGTTCAGTTCACGAACTAGGGCTTCAAAATTGGTTCATGTAGCAAGCAATGTTTCTTCATTTCTTTCTAAGAACACGTATTCCCTATTATTACTGTTTGTGTCATAGAAAGTGTATGTTGCTTGAATTTGCCAGTGTGCCTCAGCAGGAGAGTAAGTTCAAAGCTGTACTTATTTTTTTCTGTTTTTAAAATGATGCTTAATATGTGAACAAATGGCATTGATTACCAGCGGGTTGGCTTTCATCTTCATTTATATGAGGTCCTAAACATTATAATAAAATAAGAAATATACAAAGCTAAGTTAAATTATTATTTTGACAATATCTATAGCTCAAGGGAAGCAATAAAAGTAAAAGTTTGTTCCAGAAAATGTAGTCAATAGATGAGGTTAACAAATCTTATAAAGATGATGCAAGAACAAGATTGTATGTAAATAGTTGCTCTCTACCTTTCAATGTTATTTGGTCTATCACTGAATAATATTTATTTATCTTTGAGCTCACAGCATTGTGTCTAGAAGATAATAGTACTCAATAAATATTTGCTAACAGTAACCCAATATTATTATTTTTTTTTTTTTTTTTTTTTTGAGACAAGGGTCTCGCTCTGTTGCCCTGGCTAGAGTGAGTGCCGTGGAGTCAGCCTAGCTCACAGCAACCTCAAACTCCTGGGCTCAAGCAATCCTACTGCCTCAGCCTCCCGAGTAGCTGGGACTACAGGCATGCACCACCATGCCCGGCTAATTTTTTCTATATATTTTTTTTAGTTGTCCAGATAATGTCGTTCTATTTTTAGTAGAGACGGGGTCTTGCTCTTGCTCAGGCTGGTCTCGAACTCCTGAGCTCAAACAATCCGCCCACCTTGGCCTCCCAGAGTGCTAGGATTACAGGCGTGAGCCACCGCGCCAGGCCCCAATATTATTTTTTGAATTCCCGTCATGCTAACAACGTTCCAAATTGCAATCTGGTGCCTTAACAAAGTGAATGTGTCATCGTACAATGTGGCTTCCTATCTTCCTTCATGATTTATTGTGCAGGTAATTTTTAAGAATTCAGAGAATATACAGATCATTAAAGCCAGAAGGCACCTTAGAGAGCATTGGAGTTCATACTCTTACTTTATGAATGAGGAAAAAAAAAAATCCAGAAAGAAAAAAAAAAAACCCTTTTAAATCAACTCTAAATCAGATGGCTGGTGGGAGAGCCAGGACCAAACTCTGCTCTCGTGGTTCCCAGGCCATAGTTTCCTTTAATTACACCAAGACAGGTGCTGGTGCCAAGAATTCTAGAATTCTGAGAGCTGGGTTTCAATTTTCTTTATTATGGTGTTGTTTAAATCAAATCAGCATACTTCTTTGAATACTACTTGCCTCATTTCAAAAGAAGAGAGAATAAATACCATCAGACTTCAGAGTGTGTTATGTGACTTCATTGCATGCATTATTATAGTTTATTATTCTGAGTGATTTATCAGCATTTAATTTTTTATTTCATTCGACTTGTTTGGGCCATTTTATTTACTTAGTGTCCAGTCTTTAAGGAATAGTGAAAAACTGTCAAGACATATTCTTACACATTTTAAGTATAACTAGAACATTTGACCACAAGTATATAAGATTATTGTCAATAATTTAAAATACTGGTGTTGAGAGAATAAGTTGTGTTCATAAGGAAATTTTTAATCTCATTGTACTCTTTCTCTAGAACTGTGAAGTATTATTCTTAGAGATGTAAGTGGAAGTTATGAAAACTGGCATTATTCATTTATTCAGATGTTTAGACTTGTAGATGACTTTTCAAAGACTTTCCTTAAGCCACCTTATTTTATATTACTTCATAGAAAGGCTCTCTATTGTCAATATTGAAAGAATATGATTAGTCAGACTCCGTTAGATGGGGTAGGGATTATTGTAGACTCATACGGTATTAGCCACAGATATTTTCTGGTAAGAGGATACTGGGCATAATTATAGGGTAATATAACATTGTACTTATCTATGACTTCAAGTGAAAATCATTTCTCACAAATGTAAATACTATGGTTGAGTAAGATTGATGTCAAACTAAATTCATAATTATAACAATTATAACTAGATTTAATCCATGGATGTTGAAGGATGCGCACTAATATGAAAAAAAATTTTATTTAAAATGTCCTCTCAACATTTACTGTTAACAAGAAAAAAGCTTCATGTCTGAAAGGGAAATAAAAATTTTGGAAGTGAATAAAATGTCGGTGCTTGGATATCCTTCTTGGATATTAGTTTCTATAATGTGTCTTAGTAATTATCATAAAAGAACTCAGTGAAATAAGTCTGTCTGCTGTAAAGAAGTGAACTGTCCAATCAAAACAACTTAGTAGTAGTGATGGAAGCTGGTAAATTTTCAGGTTTAAATTTGTAGGTAAACTTCCAGACCCTTCGTAGCTATAGGAAGAAACCCTCAGTAAATAAAACTTATATTTGTTGTAGTCTCCACCATCTCTTCAACTTTAGGACCAAATTTAGGATCACCATTCCTTTTTGATTCTTCATGTCTGCTATTTGATTTTTAAAGTCATTTTCCTGCAGCTGGCTGCCTTGCTATTACAAACTTCTTCCTCTACCATCTCTTTAGGTAACAGTATACATGAATATAATATCAATATGATATGCAAAATGCAGTTTAATTAATTAATTTTTGTTTGTTACACGGCTTTCAGTTGAGGAAATCTTTGTCTATCGAGTTATGTTCCCTTTGGTTTTATCATTAATAGGTACCAGATTTCCCTACACAATGTGGAATAAACACTTTGAGAGGAAATCGAATGTGTCTGTAGTTCCCAGGAATGTTTCAGTGCCAGGATATATTCGGCCAATAAAATGCTTATCCTTACTTTGTGGAGTGCTATGTGCTTTGGAAATGTTTCCATCTCAAACATTTAATTGGTGGCGATAAGACCATGGAAAGTTTTAGCACGGCTTCTCTCCACTCCCTCTCCCTCCTCTCGGCAGGACAGATCAGTTCCTCCTGCCAAATCTACAAGCTTACAAGGTCCCTATTGAACTAAAAGCATACTCATACCATACATAATACTTCCTTTGTTTACCCACCTAAACTATTCATTATGATGAAAAAAAAGTCTTAGAAGGAATTGAAAGAAAATATGTAGAATACTTGTTTGGGAATCTAGCAATATATACAAATTTACGAATGCTGCTCATTCATTTAGATACCACACGGTCAAGTTATACCTACGTTTATTTGTGCTTTAGATTCGTACTGGAAGTTTTCATAGGTGTATTTGTCAGATCTTCTTTGGCGCATCTTAAATAACCTGGCACCACGGTTACTGAGATGGGATAATTCTTCCAACATGATGTCCCTGGGGATGCTGACCTTTTTGCCCAGGTCCATGCCATCCACATCTGTAAAACAATATTCATATGCATGAAAACCCCAAGGTAAGCATGTTTTAATGCTTTTCTAGATTCCATAATATATTGCTTGCTTTATGACTGCCTTAAATTAAATCCTGCCTCCACCACTTTGTAACTGCATGATCATAGATATGTTACCTATTTTCTCTAAACCTCAATTTCTTCATCTCTAAAGCAGGGCTAATAAAAGTGGGGCTAATAATAGTATCTACTGCAAAGTGTTGATATGAGAATTAAACATAAATGCTTCATGTTAATATAAAGCACTTAGCATGGCACCTGGCACATAGAAAGAGTGAATAAAAGTTAGCGATCATTACTATTAGCACAATACAATTAGTGAGTTTTCAAACAGCAGTGCTTCCTAGTCAAATTGCTAAGCTCTGCTTTGCGCCCCACATTTTTATGTAGCAACTTGAGCTGTCCCCCTGCTGAAATGCTTACCCTCCCACGCCATCCCATTTCCTAGTCCTGGTCAAAATGTTGGTGTTTGTGCACAGAGCAGCTTACATAAAGAACGCAGATGATAAATATTGAATGAACATCTTTCCCAATTCAGTTCAAATGCCATTTCTGTGACTCATTTCCTTAAAATCTCTCTTTATAGTTCTTCTCTGTATTCCCATAACACTGAATCACATATACTTGATTCTTTTTTGTTTCATAGTTTGCATTTTCTTTATGTTTTGATCTTTGTGTCCCCATGACATAAATGTAGAAGATGTTCAGTAAATGAGTATTATTTTCTATTTCCAGTACCAAAAAATTTTTCCAAAATCCAAGAGATGAAACTCCTCCACTTCTTGTCTTTAATTGGGAATATATTTATGTAATACCCAGAATTATTTTGCCACTGTGAACTACTGTTACATGCACAGGGAGAAAAAATGCATGGGCCACTAAGAAAATAAATAATTATTTTGATTGATTAGGACAGTATTCTTTGATGTGATAAATTAACCATAATAATTAGACTTTTGAGAGTGCTTAGGATATATCAGAATTACTTTTAAATTTTCTTCCCATTTTTCTTTGAAAATAATTTTTTTACATGGTTTGATATTACATAGAGTAGAGCTCCACTAATAATAAAAATCATAATATCAAGATTTTTGCTGGCCGGGCATGGTGGCTCATGCCTGCAATCCCAGCACTCTGGGAGGCTTGGGGGGGCGGGGCGGGAGGCAGGGGTGGTGGTGGTTAGCTTGAACTCAGAAATTCCAGACCAGCCTGAGCAAGAGGGAGGCCCCGTTTCTACTAAAAATAGAAAAATTAGCTGGGCATCATGGCTCACACCTGTAGTTCCAGCTACTCGGGAGGCTGAGGCAGGAGGATCACTTGAGTCCAGGAGTTTGAGGTTGCTGTGAGCTGGGCTGACCCCACGGCAATTGCCCCGAGCAACAGAGTGAGACTGTGCTTAAAAAAAATTAAAAAAATTTTTTTTTGCTTCTGGGAAGATGGAGTAGATGTATATTTCCACACACTTCTATTAAGTACAATTGAAAGTTCTGGACATTATGAATAAAACAAAAATAAAAAGACTGAAAAGTGGAGAGAAATAGGCAGATCAACTAGGGATCCTAGGAACCAAGGAACAACGTGGTGGTGAATTCTCTGGGTTTTCTTTTAGCCTCATGTGTCTTAGACGGGGAGCTGGAGATGCTAGCAACCCAGGAATACCGATGGACACAGGCAAACAAAGCTCCAACCAAAGGCTGTTCCCTCTGGCTAGAAGACCAGCAGGGGAGCAGCACAGCAAAAAAGAAACCGCTTGGACAGCAGCCACTCTACTTTAGCCAAACACCACAGAAAACACTTTGGCGTCACCCCACCCATGTCAACAAAGACCTTGTGAGGAGCCCAGAATTTCACCCTGTGGGTCTATAGCAAGGTTTCCCAATACTCCCACGAGGGTGGTGTCAGAGAGGCCAAGCAGGAAGTTGGGACTGTCATTCCCTTTGGCCAGTAACAAGCTCCTCCCTGCCATGTTAGTGGATACCCTGGCAGAGCCTAAACTCCTGTTTTCTCCCAGCAATCACAAGGAGCCTCCCCGCGAGTTTCAGTGGGGGTCACATTGGGAACCCAGACATCTACCTGTACCTGGCATTAATGAGGTGGCGGCAGTCTCCTCTCTCTGCTGGAGCAGTGTCAGACAAGGACAGATGAAACAGGAGGGTTAGTAAGAGCAAACATCTCAGAGCATAATATGAAAATGTACAGACTTAAAAAATCACTCGTCATACAAAGAACTAGGAAGATCTCAAACTGAATAAAAAGACAACCAGATGCCAACATTGGGATGACTGAGATATTATATGATAACGTTTTTAAAGCACCCATGATTTTTTTAAAAATGCTTTCAAGAGTAATTCTTAATTACTCTTGAAATTACTCATTTCAAAAATGCTTTCAAGAGCAATTTTTCAAAAAAATTAGAAAGCTTTAGCAAAAAACATAGGACATCTCAGCAGAGAAATAAAAGACGTAAAGAACCAAATGGAAACTTTGGAACTGAAAATAAAATAACCAGATTAAAAACCTCAACAGATGGGCTCAATAGCAGAATGGAGGGGGCAAAGGAAAGAATCAGTGACCTGGCAGATAGAAGAATAGAAATTACCCAGTGAGAACAGCAGAGAGAAAAACAGACTTAAAAAACAAATGAACGGAGTCTTCTTAGGGACTTGTGGGAGTATAACAAAAGAGATCCCATTGCGTCATTGACATCCCAGAAGGAGAAGAGAAAGAGGATGAAACTGGAAAGCTACTCAAAGAAATAATGGCTGAAAACTTCCTGAATCTGACAAGAGATATAAACTTACAGATTCAAGAAGCTGAGAGCACACTAAACAGAATAGACCCAAATAACTCCACAACAAGACTTATAATTAAGCTTCTGAAAACTAAAGAAAGAGAAAAAATATTGAAAGCATCCGGAGAAAAACAATAACTTACCTATAGGGAGAAAACAATTAGAATGACAGCAACTTTCTCATCAGAAACCCTGAAGGCCAGAAGGAAGTGGCACAGTATTTTTCCAGGTGCTGAAAGAAAAGAATTGTTAACCCAGGGTCCCATACCCAGTGACAATATCCTTCAGGAATAAAGGGGACATTGAGACATTCTCTGATGAAGAAAAGCTAAGAGAATTTGTTGCCTGGAGATCAATCCTAATAGAATGACTAAATGAAGTTCTTTGAACAGGAAGGAAACAACAAAACAAGAGACCTTGGAACATCAGAATAAAGAAGGAATAGAGTAAGCAAAAATAAAGATAAATACAATAGGCTTCCCATCTCCTCTTAATTTTTCTAAATTATATTTGATGGTAGAAGCAAAAATTATAACACCGAACGATGTAAATGTATATAGAAAAAATATTTAAGACAATTATAAGCAGGGAGGATAAAGAGACATAAAAACAGATAAAGTTTCTATACCTCACTTGAATTAGTAAAATGACAACATCAGTAGATTGTGATGTTATGCATGTATAATGCAATACTTAGAGCAACTCCTAAAAACTGTACAAACAGATACACTTAAAAACACTAAAGAGAAATCAAAACAAAACTAAAAAGAAATGCCCAAGTAATCCCACAGGAAGGCAGGAAGAAGAAAACAAAAATGAAAAACAAAGATGTCAAACAGAAAACTAAAAATAATTGACTTAAGTTCTAATACTTCAATAATTACATTAAATATAAATAAATATATCAATTAAAGGACAGCAATTAGCAGATTGGATTACAATGAATGAGCTATATAAGAAACTCACTTTAAATATGAATATAACATACAGGCAAGTTGAAACTAACAGGATGGAAAAAGATATATCAAGCAACATTAACCAAGGGAAAGCAGGAGTGGCTATGTTGATATCAGATAAAGTAGACTTCAGAGCAAAGAAAATTACCAGAGACAGAGAAGGATATAGTGATTAAAGTGTCAGTCCACCAAGATGACCTGGAAATCCTAAATGTGTATGCACCAAAAATCAGAGCTACAAAATATGTACAGCAAACACCATAGAACTAAAATGAGAAATAGAAAAGTCGACAATTACAGTTGGAGACTTCAACATCCCTCTCTCAGCAAGTAATAGAACAACGAGACAGAAAATCAGTAAGAATATAAAAGAATGCTGTCAACCAATGGGATTTAATCAACATTTATATTCTACTCAACAACAGAATGCATGTTCCTTTGAAGTGCCCATGGACTATATATCAAGAAATACCATATTTGGGCTATAAAATAAACCTTAACAAATTTCAAAGAATTAAATTTTTCAGAGTATTATCTCTGATCACAATGAAATCAAGCTAGAAACCACTAAAAGGAAGATAACAGGAAAATCTTCAAATACTTGGAAACTAAACAACACACTTCTAAATAATCCATGGGACAAAAAGAAGTCTCAAAGAAAAAAAAATTCGTTGAACTGAATGAAAATGGAAATACAGCATATCAAAACGCATGGCACAAAGGTAACGCAGCGCTGACAGGGACAATCATAGTACTAAATGCATAATTTAAAAAAGGGAAAAGTCTCAAATCAATAAACTAAGTTTCAACTTCAAAAACTTAGAAAGAGAAGAGAATAATAAACCCAAAGCAAGCACAAGGAAGGAAGGAAATAATAAATATAAGAGCAGAAATCAATGAAATTGAAAACGGAAAAACAATAGAAAAAAAATCAAGCATGGAGCTGTTTTTTTAAAAGATCAATAAAATTGACAAATCTCTAGTAAGATTGCCACAGAAAAATAGAGAAGACACAAATTAACAACATTAGGAACAAAATAGGGTATATCGTTACAGACACTGTAGATACCAAAGGGATAATAAGAAACTGCTATGAACAATTCTACATATAAATTCACATACATGTGGGAACTTAGAAAAAATTGACCATTCCTTGAAAAGCATAAAGTACCATAATTAATCATGTAACTATTCAGACAATTGAATTTATAATTTAAAAATTTCCCCAAAAAGAAATCTTTAGACTCAGATGATTTCACTGGAGAATTCTACCAACCATTTAAAGAACAATTAATACCAACATGACATACTCTTTGTCCAAAAAGAGGGGGAAACACTTCCCAATTCATTTTATTAAGCTAATATTAGTCTAATACCAAAGCCAGATAAAGACAACACAAATAAAGAAAGTTACAGACTTCCACATGCATATGGAAGCAAAAATCCTTAACAAAATATTAGCAAATAGAATTAAGCAATATATGTAAAAATAATTCTATAGGATGAGCAAGTAGGGTTTATTCCAGAGAGGCGAAGCCAGTTCAGTATTCAAAAGCAATCAGTGTAATCCACCATATTAACAGGCTGAAGGAGAAAAATCACATTATCATGTCTTTGGGATCCAGGGCTAGGCAAAGAGTTGTTAAACTTGACACCCAAAGTACAATCCATGAAAGGAATAATTGATAAACTAGACATCATTAAAATTAAAAACTTTTGCTCTGAGACAGACCTTGCTAAGAGGAGGAAAAGACACTAGGGAGTGAGAAACAATATCTGCAAAACACATATTCAACAACAGGCTGGAGTATGTAGAGAACCCTCAAATCTCACTAGTAAAAAAGCAAACAATCTAATTAGAACATGGGCAAAGACATGAAAAGACATTTTACCAAAGAAAATATACAGATGGCAAATGAGCATATGAAAAGATGGCAACATCCTCAGTCACCAGGGAAATGCAAGTTAAAACCACAATGATGTATCATGATTATACCCTTATCAGAAAGGCTGAAATGGAAAAAGTTGCACCATTTGCTGGGGAGGATGCGGAGAAACTTGATCCCTCACACATGGCTGCAGGCAATGCAAAACAGTGCAGCCACTCCAGAAAACAATTTAGTAAGTTCAGGATAAACTGAACATGGAACTACCCAGCAATACTGGACATTTATTCCACTGAAATTAAAACTGTGTTCACACAAAAACCTATCCACAAATATTCATAGCAGCTTTCTTCTTAATAATCAGAAACTGAAAACAACCTAGATGCACTTCGGTGGGTAAACTATTACACTGATCCAGGCCGGGCACGGTGGCTCACGCCTGTAATCCTAGCACTTTGGAAGGCCGAGGTGGGAGGATCGCTTGAGCTCAGGAGTTCGAGACCAGCCTGAGCAAGAGTGAGACCCTGTCTCCACAAAAAAATAGAAAAATTAGCTGGGTGTGGTGGTGCACCCCTATAGTCTCAGCTACTTGGGATCGCTTGAGCCTAGGAGTTTGAGGTTGCAGTGAAGCTATGATGATGCCATTGCACTCTAGCCCAGGTGACAGAGAAACTGTCTAAAAATAAAACAAAAATAAAAACAAACAAACAAAACACTGGTCCATCCATACCATGGTATTCAGCAAAAAAAAAAAAAAAAAAAAAAGGAAACTATTCAGATATAACACCTGGGTGAATCTCCAGAGAATTACACTAACCTAAAAAAGCCATTCCCAAAAGGTTACATACTGTATGGTTCCATTTATATAGCATTCCTGACATAATACGTATATATATAAATGGGGAGCAGATTAGTGACTGGCAGGGATTAAGGAGACAGGGGAGGAGAGACAGGGGACAAGAGAGGAGTGGGTGTGGCTATAAAAGGGAAGCCACCTTACGGTGACAGAAATGTTACGTCTCTCGACTGTATCAATGTCAACATTCTGGTTGTGACATCGTACTACAGTTCTGCCAGATGTTACCACTGGAGCAAACTGGGAAAAAGTACACACGATATCCCTGCATTATTTCTTAACAACTGCATGTGAAACCACAATTATCTCCAAAAAAATCTCCAAAGAAAAAGTTTGGTTAAGAGCTATCACATCCTGAAAAGGCAAGAAGGAAGGATGCTTGAATGCACATTTCTAAGTTCAAGAGACCAGTCTGAAAAAGCCACGTGCTGTGTGACTCCACCACTCTGGAAAAGAGAAGACTAGGACAGTGAACAATTAGTGGTTGCCAGGAACGTGGGGGGAGGGAGGGGGTGACTAAGGGGAGCACGGGGGACCTTGAAGGCAAGGACACCAGCCGGTGTGGCGCTGCAATGGCAGACAGACGGCACACGTCCGTGAGAGACCACGGAACTCGGACACACAGAGTGAACCTCAGTGTGAACTGTAGACTTTGGTTGATGCTACGATTCGAATGTTCGTCCTCTCCAAATGGCTGTTGAAATTTAATCACCACTGTAACAGTATGAAGAGGTAGGAGATTAAAGAGGTGATTAGGCCACGAGGGCACCACCCTCATGGGTGGGACAAGTGCCTTTAATAAAAGGGTGAATTTGGCCTCTTTTTCTCTCTCACCTGCCCTTTGCCGTCTTGTGATGACAGCAAGAAGGCTCTCACCACATGCTGTCACCTTGACGTTGGACTTGCCAGCCTCCAGAACTGTGAGCCAATACATGTATATTCATTATAAAGTACCCAGGCCCATGTATTCTGTTACGACAGCACAAAATAGACTACGACAGTTAATAATAGTGTATCGATATTGGTTCATCGATTGTAACAAATACACACTAATGCAAGAGGTTAATAATAGGGGAAACTGCGGGGATGGGGGAGGAGTTTACATGGGAACTCAATGTCCTTTCTCTTCAACTTTTCTGTAAACCTAAAACTACTCTAAAAATAAAGTCTATTATAAAAAAAGTTAAATTTTAAAAATTTCATAGGTCTTCCTAATGCAATGCGGAACAGCTTGTCTGGCTCTCTAGTACACCCAAACAAAACAAAATACTGTGCTTTACAACCCCAGGAATGGCAGAAATAGCCTATGCATGAGGAATAGGAAGGACAGAGACAGATAAAGTTTTCTGGGATTTTCTTACCAGCTCTGGTAAGTTCTACAGAAAATACTCACCTTTGTTTATTTGCAAGTGTTTGGAGTCTCTGCTACTGTGTATTTGAAATGTGGAAGGATAAGCTAGTTTATTTTTCAGTGTGTCTATGAATATCCCTCAGTATACTAGACAGTGTGATGGGGGCGGGCTATTTCTGGAATCAAAATAGCAAGTGCCTTTAAATTACAAAAGATAGAAAAAGACAATGCTCTTGAGGTTATTTATATCTATTGTATCTGTATGTAGAAATATTATGTAACGTTGTTCTACCACACATCTCTTTCCAACTCTGAATTTAGTGCCTCCATGATGGTAGCTTCAAATTAGCCATGGTGGGAGTATTTACACCACAGAAATTGGCAAACTCTACAAATCAAGATATCCGCCCCCCCATCACCTCCACTAGAGAACCAATTATTGAATATTTACTAGCATCCTATCGGATGCATCTATCAATGTCAGGAATATTTTGCAAACATATTTTACATAAATAAACAAATAACAAAACATGTAAACTAAATTCTCCAAGGTTTCCTTCCCTTCCCTTCTAAGAGTTGAATTTTTGATGTCACTGAAGCAGGAGTTCGAGGACCATTTGTGAGTTGGGGAATCTCATGCATGATCACTCTCGTTACTTGAACTTTCAGAGTGAAGAATGCTGTCGGCAAGCACATAGATTCCAAGTTCAGCTGTTCCTTACCTTCCATTGCAAACCTCTGCACAGGGTCTTAACAGTGTGTTTAATATTGATTCTTGATAAATGATATGTTGTTTTATTCAGGATACCTTTCCTTGCCCTCATGGCTTAGAAGGTTGTCTTTGTGGCATTAGATCATCTATTGAAAATAATATTGCTAGGCATACTTTCCCATTGGTGTCATTTACAGTGATAAAGAACTTTAGTTAGATCAGTGAACTCAATCCATAGTTTATAAAGATACCCACTTACAAATAGTTATAGTAAGACAAAAGAGCTTTTAAAACTGTTTCCCCATGATTGACTGGCAATTGCAATTCTGGCACAGTGGGTAAAACCACTGGAGGAGAGCTACCTGACACTTACTTGCTTTAGGATAGACTTACTGATTTATTTAGAAGAGTTACTGAGGTAAAGAGATTTTTCTCTGCATTTGCACAGGACACTTCTGCCTGTTTACAGACAATTGACCTATGTAATTGAGTAAAAGTCCATATAATATATGTTATCATATAAAGTAACATATATGTACACATTACCTATAACATAAAATATCATAGTCCAGACTGATTTTGAATAATACCTTAAAAGACTCCAATTGCTGAAAAGCTTATTGATAATTATTTCTACATAAAAAAGTTGATTTGAAACCCATCTGGGATTCTTTATTTTCTATTTCATATCTTTGCCTTGATTTGAGTTCTAAGACTGTTTTATAAAGTTTCAAAAATGTGTCCTTAATGAAAATATTATCATTTAAGAGCTGCGTAGATGTATAAACATTTAAGAAATGAGATTATCCATGTATTAAATTACACAAATTAAGTTACATAAACAGAATTATGTAGTACTGTTTATAGGTATATCTAAGCATATTAGAGTGAAAAAGGCATAAAAGAAAACTAGGATGATAGACTAGTATGGCTAGAATTAATCTCTGCAATTTCAACTTTAGTGTAAAGTATAATTTAGCCTAGTTCTCTAGCACTAGTTTTCTGGAGGACCTTATTAGTGGTTTGATGCTCAGAAAATCTATGAATGCGCAAGACATGACTGCACACCAGTTTTCAAAATAAAACATGCATACTTTCCTAGCTCTGGTTTTTCTTGGGGTTATGAGACTGTTAATGTGAAAAGTTAAACCAAACAAAAGAATATACCGAATTTGTACACTGAAACATTAAGTCCTTTTTCTTCTCCAAACTTTTTATAATTGATATGAGGTTTTAAAGGCCTTTCTGGCATCTTCATTTTGATGTTGAATATTTTATTACTTGGTTTAAGATATGTTCATACAAGAAAAGTAAAGGGAGTCTTTATGTAATCTTTCATCTGAAATTCTAGACTTTGTACTTTTTCAGAGTCCTTGCAATTTATGTCAATATTATCATTTCCTTTGTTACTGGTGGAGAAACTCAAACACACTGATATTTGACTTCGGCACATAGCTCGGTAAATTAGAGTCATGGAATTTTAGAAGTAGATGTATCAGCAAATCCAGCCTTCCTCATTTTCTGATGAAAAATCTGATGTCTAGTGTGGAACCCAGGGCTCCTGGTACCATATCAGCAGCAGCACTCCATTTAGAACCTGGGCTTCCTGTTTTCAGACCACAAAGTTAAACTCCCTTCCTGAAATTACAAAAATAATCTGCTCAGTTCTCTTCTGTGTGCTGGGGAAAGCTGTTGCCCAGTCATGAGGAGGAAAAAAACAAACAAACAAAAAACATGCCCCAAAAATCCCTTCCAGAGCCCAGGTAGAGTGACTGAAGCAGCCTTATGAGCCACTCTGGTCTTCCTATTTATGAAGCTCCTATTCTAAACTGTCAGCAATATCTGTGCTTCAAGTCAGGGGACATCACGCTCCCTGTTCTTCTTAGTGGTTATTTTAATTCCAATTCCTTCCCCCCCCCCCCCACCCGTTTCTAAACAGACGCCAATTGTCGCAGAGTGTCTCTCCTCATTCCATCTGATTGCCCCATCTCTTTCCCTATCGGTTTGTTACTTCCTGTCCTTTTATCCTTGTCTATCTCTCTCTTCCTTCAGTCCTCAAGTTTCAGATGAGTTACTGGGCAAAGGAAAAATATGATGAATACTGGAAAATATGTACAGATTCAAGGGTAAATTGCACAGGGCTCGTGGGCAGGGGACTATTAAAGGCCATCTTTTTTCGTCTCCACAACTAATTCATACACAGATAATGGCAAAATGTTTTTTGTATGTTTTGCCTTTTACAGTAGTACTTGTTAGGTAGCAGCAATTGTGGCTGAGATACTTTTGTATGAAGCACAGAGGTTTGTATCACAACAGTAACACAAGACAACTTCCCCATCAGCTCTACTACTGCCAATATGATGATGATGGTGGTGATCATGATGGTGATGTATGACAAGGAAGGTCAACCTGAAAGGAGGCAGCCTTAGTGTTAGGGATGCTTTTTATTAGTTATTTGTTGGGAGTGTGGTATATTTGCTTCTAGTACATAATGACACCAAATCATAATGTATCTATGAGTGACTTGGGGTGCAGTGAGCGGAGGCTGGGATTATTTTTGACTCATTCTATCCAGTTAGCGCTGTAGTCTCCATGGATAGAATTTTTCGGTAATTCTTTGAGGTTATTTCTCCTTGTAATGGAATGAGCACTCTGATGTAAAACTCTCCCTTTTTGGTTTCTATATATTTCTTCTGATTTATCTCAAAGACTCACCAGCTGTAGTCTCTCTCCCCTACAAGAATTGGACTGAATTTCTACCTCATGTTTAGAGGACAACAGGTTTAGCTGAGTCATTGTCACATTTCATTCTCCTCCAAACTAAATGTTTTTGGGAAGTGATAACAAAAGTTAAATGGGTTATAATACTGGAAAACATCCTGATGTACAGGAGAGAGGAAGGTAGGAGAAGGGGTTTGAAGACATCCTTCTCCATTCATTTTTATAAAGGACAATCCAGTCCAAATTTGATTCATTTAGTCATATAATTAGGATCAAAACAGTTGTGTGGTTTATCTTAAGTGATTTAGATTTTTACTGCCGTAAAGTGTTTGAAAGTTTGGAGGATCATTCCCAAAAAAAGTTTCTCTGCCGTCCATGTCTCATTTCTGCAGCCTTAGAAAAAACAATACTCCCCAAGCTCCAGCTCTCTGAACACCATGCAGTATACAAACAGTAAAGTTCCATATAAGATGTCAAAGGAAAAAGAGTGAAAAATTAAATATTTGAACTATTTTCTAAAGTATTACAGCTATTTTATCTGGGATGAGTTAAGAAAGTGTCTAATTATCCCTGTGTTATCTGTAATACTTGACATCCCAACAAAGGCAGAGCATGTGACTCCTCTCACAGGGCTGGAACTCATCCAGTGATGTGGGAGGGAGAGCTTCAGCAGGTTTTACATGGCTGGGATTTATTGGTGGTGAGATAGTAGTATTGAGGGTTTTTTCCACCTTGGGATATAATTGTACTTTTTTCTTTATATTTCATAAAAACAATAGTTACGTTTAAAAAGGAAAAAAATTCTTACCCTTAGAGGTCTATGTCTCTAAAATATGATTTAGATAGGGAATACATGAAATGGATTGATTGATTTATGACTATGGTGCAATTAGAAAAATGATAACTTACTGAACGTCTGGTTTTAATGTAAACAATTTACTGTCAAACTCAAGTGACAGTCTGATTTTTGCCTCATTGGTCACGAAAACTATACAAACAATTTCAAGTAAACTACTCAAAGCAGGAAATATAAGGATACCTAAAACTTTAAAAGAAGCATGAATTTTGGAACTTTGGATTGGTACAAATTTAGTTCTGGTATCTGGTTCAGAATTATTCTCTCTTTTTTTTTTTTTTTTTTTTTTTTTTTTTTTTTT
>RJWJ010001404.1:0-113333 GCA_004363605.1 Indri indri | reverse complement strand
CGGGGTCTTGCTCTTGCTCAGGCTGGTTTCGAACTCCTCAGCTCAAACAATCTGCCCGCCTCGGCCTCCCAGAGTGCTAGGATTACAGGCGTGAGCCGCCACGCCCGGTCAGAATTATTCTCATTTTATTCCAAACTTTTTGACATCATAGTAAAACACGAGAACCAAGTTGAATCCAATACAGTGGTTTTCTATGGCAGAAAATAGAGAACAAACTTAACAACAGAACCATTTAGATATGACTACATTGTGTGGGGAGCATCTAAAAGTCTTTGCTTGGTTCTGCTCAGCTTGCTTTATGGAAAGTATGATATGAAAACATTATACTCAACCCTGTTCCCAGGTCTCAAGCTTCTAGAAAGGCCTCAATATTGCTAGGGTGAAAAGCTGCATTCCTTGACAACAGAGAGGAAACAAGGAAGCATTCTGAAAATTCTGCAAACATATCTGGAGTGGCTCAAATCAGCCTTTAAAAAGATCTGCATATTCTACTTCTTGACTTTCAAAATTGATGCTATCCTTTGTTCATGAATAAAATTGAATTTCCTTTATAATAATCAAAATGCAAAGTATGAAGCATTGCTTTCTAGAGTTATTTGCTGGAATTTAAAGAAGAGAGTGCAATATTACCTAGCATGTAATATATATTAAAAATTTTTTTGAGTCATATGCTTTGCGACTACAAGAACTTTCTCTATATTTTCTTGGAAATTATAAATAAAAGTAGATTTTGTGTACAAAATGTGTTAATCAGTCAATTACTAAGTATGAAGACTGGTTTGGGGGTTAAACAAATAAGCAATGAATGTAAATTCCAACGTAATTAACAACTTTCGTAAAAAAAAGATGATAGAACATATTTTGAATAATTTACATAATGTAAGGTAAAAGAAACCAAGATGAACCATGTGGGATGGACAATGAACAAAACATTGTATAAGGCCTGTCCCCCCAGAAAAGAATTGAGAGTGATATCAACTTATAATGAGAAAGCCAAGCCAGGCAGAATGTACATCAGCTGTCGATTGCTTCATTCCTTTTACAGCAGTTGTTCATCTGAAAATAGCTTTCAAATGAGAAAGGATGACTACGAAAGGATTAGTTACCATAGGCTTTACTACACCGCCCAGAGCTCCAAGTTTGTTATGACAGAACAGCAAGAACTTGAAGGAAGTAAACCATAGAATATGAAATAGCATCAGGAGGGAGCTACGTTAATGCTGAGCTATGCAAATGCTACAAAGGATTTTTATTGGTACCATTTCCATGGATTTCCTTCATGATGGCTGATGCTTGCTGTTTCCTCTGCTTCACCATGGTATTATGTGATAGCATGGTTTTTTGTTCCCTGTTAAAAATAAAGGGACATTATTGAGGCAATGTAAAGAACTCATTTAGAGTGTTTTATGATCATCCTTCTGAAGGAGAACATCTTTGTTCTTTATTAGGAATTTATTATTGCTTTCTACTGAAAGACTTTAATAGGCATTCCTTATCTGGTGACAGAGCATGTTGTTCCTTGGCAGGCAATGCCACAGTGAACACAGGATGATATTCAGAGTTTCAGACCCAGTCTTATCTGTACATTAGTACAATGATCATCAGGCAGTGAGCGATAATGCAAGAGCTGGCCTCCTCTCCCCTCCCTCTCTCTTTTCCACAGTTTATCTTAATCTGCCATCGTTTCCTTCCTGGCCTCCATTTGTACTAGCATCACATGCATCAGTTCGAGCAGACGGTAAGACTGAAGAAGACTGAAGACACCAGATTAAACCAGAACTCTTTGGTGGTGGCATTTTACTATTGGCAACAGCTGCCCTTTAAAGCAAAGAATGACCATCTATGAGTCACAACTCTGAACCTCCTTGGACAAGTGACTAATAAAACATTTTAGGAAACAATATACTCACCTAACTGTGAGGCTGTGCTTTCCAGCAGGGACGAATCTCAATTCGTGGAGGAAAGCTCTGGAGATGGAATAGAGATGGCACTGGGGCCGATGGCTTTTATCCTTGAACCTGGGACGGCATGGTCCCTCGCTCTGACTTCAACTGGGGACTGAGCTTTTCTGAAGAGACTGGCATCCAGCTGACATCAACTGACTATATATAGCACCAAATACTTCAGCTACTCATATCTTCCTGGCGAAAGGGAGGAACAGGGAGAGATTAGGTTCTCTCCATTGTGCTTCTAGTTTGTGGGATGTTTGAATGAAGTGTTCATTCATTGGACATTCAGAAAGTTTTTATTGAGCACCTCTGTTTGAGGAGATAGTAGCCAAAAGGAATTTTAAAAACTTTTTAAGATGTAGCTCTGACGCTACATCTTAATTGAGATGGCAAGAGACTCATATCTGAATTAGAGGAGGATGGTAGATGATTCATAATTACGATGAACAGTATGGACAATAATATCTACGGAGATTCGAGAGGAAAGAAAGCAATGTGGGGTGGACCAACAGAGCCAGTCCTTACGCAGGAGTGAGAACTCATGCTACGTTCATTAAAATGGGTAATATTTGAATAGTGAAGTGGGGAAGCATTTGAAATGGGTCATTAGACGTTGAGCCATGAAGATGAATAAAAGCTTAGACTCGTAACTGTGTCACGGTTCCTGAAGAGACCCGTAGAGACCAGTCCCTGGAAAGTTGGCCAGTCTCTATAAAGTCTGGAGCGAGGATTTCTGTTTGAGGGAATGATAGGGTAAGAGGTTTGAAAGGTTTGCTTTTCATGTTGGCCTCCTCGTTGGTGTCTGGACACGGAAGCATGTCCCCATGTCTGGGCTCTTCCTTCCACTGTTTCCCACTCCCTGGCACATGCCTTCCTTCTGCCCACATGGCTCAGTCCCTCACGCACTCAGGACTCTGCTCAGATATCAGTTCCTCATAAAATCCTCCCCTAATCACCCTGTCTGAAATATCACACTGTGCCATTCTGTCTACTCCACTACACTTCATTGTTCTTCATACCTTCGTATTTGTTAAGACTAAAGTCAATGGCAGTGACAGAAAGCCCCCCAGAGCAGAAACTTACAAAGGTGGAAGTTGTTTCTCTCACAAGGAGCTTAGTTCAGAGCTGAGTAATCGAGGGTTTGCATTATTGACACAATTATCAGGGAGGGGCTCGGTTCCTCCTAACTTTTTCTCCATTATCCCTAAAACTCACAGCCCTCGGTTCTCTTTGTCTGCTGCAGCTCCAGTCCGCACGCACACGCTTCAGCCCGCAGAAGAAAGGAAAACGTAATGGGAAAGGCAAACTTCTCCCCTCCAGAATGTGTGTGGTATTACTCATACCTCTTCTGAATTCGGTCGCAGAGCCGTTCGAAACTCAGCAGAGGTTGGGAAACGCAGCCTGCGTTCTGGGCGGTCGGTGCCCAGTTAGAATTCAGCAGTAGCGTACTGACAAAGGAGACGGTGGTCACTGAGTGACAACTCTCAGCTTTTGCCATAAGAACTGTCGACATTATTCTATCTATCTAGCTGTCTAGCTAGCTGTCTATCTGATATTTCTTTTCCCTACAAAAAATGAACTCCGTGAGGGCTTGGGCTTTGTACTGCCCCCACCAGAACTGTACGTGGCATACAGTAAGCACTCAGTTCTCACTGAGTGAATGAGTGGATTGGAGATTAACCGTGGAAGCATTCAAGGTTCGGCATGAGCTGCAGTTCAGATGAACAGTCACTTGAATGTAAGAAGGTGGTGGATATTTATGGGGGAAGTTGTATGATATAAGACTGAAATAGGTTATACATTTTGATGCCTGATCATAGGATTGAAAGTTTAAGGCTGTAGATGGTAGGTTCAGGCTAACCTATTGCAGTTGCTTCTAAGCAAACGTTTGCATTGAAATTGTTAATTAGATGCCAATGAGAAACTATTCACCAAAGCACATGACTTTAAATCGCCTCTCAAGTTCCCTTGATTGCCCGTATATTCCTGGCTTTGGTATTTACCGTAGTGTGCTATTAATCAAGTCTCTTAAACTCTTAGTTTTCTCACCTATAAAATGGAGAGTACAGCATCTATCACAGAGTCATGGACACTTTACATGTAACAATTTTAGAAATTCCTTATACTTAGTAAAAGTTTAGTAAATGTTTATTTTTCCCTTTTACTATTATTATTCCTGCAGTATGGAAGGATTTAGAATCTTAGAATGATCGACTGTATTATTCAGTAAACAATAAAAATAGATTAAGAAAGCCCTAGTTTTCCTATCTTGGTCACCGTCATATGTTTCCAACTTTATGTTATGCACAATTCTAAAGGTTAAAATGGTGTCCATAGCCCTGGCACAGTGGCTCACACCTATAAGCCCAGCACTTTGGGGGGCCGAGGTGCGAGGATCACTTGAGGCCAGTAGTTCAAGACCAGCCTGGGCAACATATTAATAGCAAGACCTTATCTCTATGAAAAATTAAGACAAATTAGCCGGGCATGGTGGTGCACACCTGTAGTCCCAGCTACTCGGGAGACTGAGGCAGAAGGATCCCTCAAGCCCGGGTGACTGCAATGAGCTGTAATCGTGCCACTGCTCTCCAATCTGGGCAACAGAGTGAGACCCTATTTCAAAAAAGAAAAAAAAAAAAAAAAGAAAGAAAAAAATGGTATTCTCAATAGACAATCATTGTTATATTAATTTTGGTTTCCAAAATGAAAATACTCTATCTTAAAAGAATGTAAAAGTTTTACAGAATATAATATCTTCTTTTTGTTTCTTTTTCAAATATGTTATACTTAAAATTGCCTTGCCTTACTTTTTTTTAAATAAGGGTTGGGGGGTTGTGAGGAGGAGTGCTCGGTTGCCTTGTTTGTTTTTGCTGAGACAGAGTCTCAACCCGCCGCCCTGGGTAGAGTGCAGTGGCGGCATCATCGTAGCTCGCTGTAACCTCCAACTCTTGGGCTGGGATTACAGGCCACATTGCCCAGCTGGGGTTTTTTTTTTTTTCTTCTTTTCGTTCTTTTTGATAGAGACGGCTTCTCACTCTTGATCAGGCTAGTGTGAGCCACCGCGCCCGGCCAATCTTGACTTACTTTTTAAGCTATACACAGCTAGCTTTCTGGTTTCCGAGTTATTAGTTGCTCTGAAAAAGAAAGAGCAAATAACTGGTGTTTCAGTTTTAAGACAGTGTATGTTATCCATGAGGTTCATGACACAAACACTGAACTTTTAAACAGAATGGTAATGGTTATTATAAAGTATTTTCTTATGGTCCATTCTGAAAGCTAATGCCTTTTAATTTCAAATCAAGTAACAATTGATATATTTCTATTCATCTGCACAGAGATCTGGTGCTAGACAAAGTAAAACTCTCCCCAAATTTGTCAAATTGTCATCCTTTTGACCTCAGCCCACACCCTCCCATCTCCATGACCCAGGGCTACCTTCAAACCCCAACACACACTGTAAACTAGAAAAGGCGTCTCCTACCCCAGGGATTCAATTCCTGCCCTTGTCCTATTACCCATTCCTGTCCTTGAAGCTTCTTCCTAACCCCAGTTTAAGCAGAGTGGTGCTTTATTTTTTCCATCGAGGCCCAAAGTATTTTTAAATAACTAGTGCTGAAGATAAAAGATGAGATTTTTTTCTTACAGGCAAAATAATGGGATTATAATGGTAGAAATTTGTCCTGTGGGAGACAAGTGAGAAAGAAGTTTTTGGCAGAGATTTTTAACACCGCTGTAACCAAACTATTTCCTCCGCTGGGGCTGGCCACAGTGCGTTTCCAACTCCTTCACCGCTTGCTAAAAGAGAAACATTATTAAATAAGGTGACTTTTGCTGCCATATTACCACCCAACAAAAATGTACACCATGAGGATCCATGAAAGGCAACCTCACTCAGCCAGTGGTAAACATGAAACCTTCAGCCAACTGGTAAACAAAGCCTACGTTGATCTTTCTTTAACTGAGCACTTGTTTTTTAATTCTGTATTTCTCCTTGTCCCATTTACAATCTATATTAGGTGGCTGTGGGCCGTTGGAGGTCAGGGCAGGACGGGGTGGGGCAGAATGTGGGAATTCGCTGTTTGCTGGGTGGGCAGGCAGCACGTCACTGTGACTGAGTCTGGGCTCTGGATTAACGCAGCATAGCCCGACAGGACAGCTGCCAGGCCAATGTCGAGTGACGGATCTATACCAGCCTGCAGGGCCTTAGTTATGGGGCCAACCCTGGGAGGAAAGATTCAGTTTGAAAGGATTACAAATGTGGGGTGAATACTGCACCTCTGCTGAGGCTGTCTATGGCAGCGTGGGCTTTGGTTTCTTCTGGGGGCCTCCTTGGCTTGCTGTGTCTTCCGTGGTTTCTATTTTTCCATGCTGAGGAGGGTCCGGCCCGCAAGTGACCTTCTTAACAGACCATCGCACAGGGCAGAGTAGGAATGATCAGTGCTGTGGTGGTCATTCTTCCAGCCAACGTGGGTCAATACAAGAAAGACAGATGCGTTCTCAACTGGTCCCACGACAATAAAGGCCTAACGACAACCAGAGTGGTAAGAGGAACAGTTGTAACCACCATGGACTTAGTGTTTGCTGGGCACGGTTAGTCCTGTTTCACAGGTGTGGAAACTAAGGTTCTGAGAGATAGAGTAAAACCCCTGAAGCATCATGCTTATAAGTTACGGAGATGAAGTTAAAAAATTGGTTCTGTCTGATCCAAAGGCTTTTGTATTTTCACCATATTGTACGGAAATCTCTATTTTCCTAATCTTTTCCGAATATCTCTGCACTGATGTCTGCATAACAAAAATAAAGAAGCAGAGTTGAGAATTGTCAGGATAATTACTACAATGTCCTCCTTACTGATTTCCTTTGGAATTTAACATCCCCACATTGGGTTTATTTTGGCTGGGGCGCTTTTTACTTATAATATTCATGGCTCTTTTCCAACTCGTGTTTTTCTGGTTCGCAAACTTCTAGAGTTCCTCAGGGTGTCTGTGCTCGGGGTGTTTTCCTTTCCTTCAGCTGTGCAAATACTAAAGTTATTAAAGTACCTAACGTAAACAGATGGAAGCCATTTGCGGCACAGACCTCTCCTTCCTCTCCTGGCCCGCGGACCACGCCACCGTGACACCTGCCACCTTTGCTGCCAACGGTGAGTATTAAATCCGCTTCTATCAAAATAAACCATTTATAGGAAAGCGCCATATTTTACCCGTCCTTCCTTTGTAAATTTATTTCTTTTACGTAAGCATTTCCTTCTGGGCTCTTACATTAGGCCATAAGTGAGCTGGAGAGAAGGGTGAGCAGAGCCCACGACCAGCTTGTCAAGGACAGGAGCTAATGGAATTGGGTTCGGAACTTGGAAAGAAATAGAGTTTTATATAAAGGAGTATTAAGAAACAAGTTGCCAAAGCAAACCTGCAAATCATTTTTTTCCTTTGCTTGCATAATCCCAACACTTATCCAGGACTTGGTCATGTTTCTTTTCACAATTCTAGCCAGGCTGTATCTTTCCTATACAGTATGGATACGAAATACTAACGCTTTTTTTTTTTTTTTTTTGACAGTTTTCTCACCTGCAAGAAAATCTGCTCCTTTTCTTATACACAAATTGAATATGACCTAATCGAAGTTCATTAAAGAAAACATGAAGTTTTTTTTTCTTAAAGAATATACAGTCAAGAAACGTAGTGACAGAACGTAGGCCCCACAGCCACGTATCACACGGCAGAGTGTCGGCAGCTTACCTATAAAACAGGACAATCCTGGCCAGGCGCGGTGGCTCACGCCTGTAATCCTAGCACTCTGGGAGGCCGAGGCAGGTGGATCGCTCAAGGTCAGGAGTTCGAGACCAGCCTGAGCAAGAACAAGACACCGTCTCTACTAAAAAATAGAAAGAAATGATCTGGACAACTGAAAATACATAGAGAGAGAAAAAATTAGCCGGGCATGGTGGTGTATGCCTGTAGTCCCAGCTACTCGGGAGGCTGAGGCAGAAGGATAGCTTGAGCCCAGGAGTTTGAGGTTGCTGTGAGCTAGGCTGATGCCACGGCACTCACTCTAGCCCGGGCAACAAAGCGAGACTCTGTCTCAGAAAAAAAACAGGACAATCCGGTATCAGCAGCCCAAGGCTGCAGCATTGCATGGTGCTATCACAACGCCTGGCATAAATAATAAATGTTAGCTGTTATTATTATTAGCATTAAAAACTTTAGCATAAACGTGAAAAATGATATCAAAATATGTAAAGTCACTATAAATAATAGTGGCTTAAATCCCATTTGCAGATGAGGCACAGAGATATTAAGACACATGCTGAAGGTCACAGAGTGAAAAAGTAGAATGGCTGCTTAACTGAGAAAGATATGGATAAAACTTAAGTTGCGGTGTTATTACCTATAAACAAAGTATGTGTATCTCAGAGGAGGGACTGCTAAGCAATAAAACACCCAGAAATAAACTGCAAAGGGCTGGTAAATTTAATAAGCCTATACCTACGTGGGGGTGATTTATCAGTGAATTAGAACCTGATGTCATTACAAAATTTAAGTTGTATAAATAATTCTCCTTATTCTAATTTTATGCCTGCCATCCAAATATCTAATAATCTTTTGTTTCCCCATGTAGTTGGCCTGAATCCAAACCCACCTACTTTTTATTAAAGTATGCTGTGTTTTATGAGTAAAAAATTCAGTGTCTAATAAATGTTTGTTGAATAAATGAATGAATGAATAAGAAAACATTGTAGAAACTAGAACAGAAATAGGAGAGCAAAATTCAAGGGAAAAGAGACATTTAAGGCATTGCCAAGGTCTACACAAAGGCCACAGAGAATGACACATAAGAAAAGGTCATTTGATTTGGCAAGAAGTAGGTCATTGGCAGAATTTAGAGACACCTCTGTAATGTCGTAGTAACAGAATCCAAATGGAAGGGATTTAAGACAAGAATGAGTGGATAGGAAGTGAATGCAGCAAATGGAAACTATGTCTTTGAAAGGACTAACTGTGAACTGGGGAAGAGAAGGAGTCCAGTCTCCAGAAAGGAAAGCAAGTTGCACAAGTGTGTGGAGTGCATGCATGTGTGTGTGTGTTGGAAGTGGAAACTTGAATGTGTTTGGAGATTAAAGGTTAGTAGTTGATGGTGTCTATACTTTCTTCACAGTAGTTCCAATTACAGGATACTGTAATTACGAGATAACTAATCTGCATTCCTTTGTAAAATGTAATCTGTAACCCTGATTTTCATGAGATCAAAGATTGGATTTTATTTACTTTGTATGCCCAGCGTGTATAGTGTCTGGCACAGAGTATGTAACGAATTTTTCTCCAGAGGAATGGAGAGACGGTACTTATGGATTTTATACTTAGCTCTTATGTTTTCATGATGGTTCTAGAAGTTCCCGGCTTATTCATAAATTTTCTGCACATAGTAATTAGAATCTGCCCCAGAATCAGCTAATTGGTTATTCAAGTTCTTTCTCTTTCTTTTGCTAACGGCTTCATTTCTAAAGTATATTCATTTTTATAGCAAATACTAACTGCCCACACAGCATGCATAAGGCAACAGGCATTCCAGTAGGAATAAGGGACATGTCTGCTTTCAAGGAGTTTTAAATTTAATAGGAAAATATTAATTCCTCATTAATATTAATATTAGGTTATTAAGTATGATATGTTCAATTTCCTTAAGTATTAATAGTTTGACAGTTTATATATCTGACGTTTCACATTGACACTTCTTGTTTTATTTTTATTGTGAAGGTATATTCTGAGTCTTTCTAACACACGGTTTGGCTCATGATTATCTTTCACATTTTTTAAGAGCGATTTTTGTGAAATCATGAATAAGTCAAAAATTCGTGTTATTTTCAAATAGGAGTTCTGTAATGGAACCAACGCCGCACAGATAGCTTGAAATCTCAACGGAGTGTTTGGAAGGATGTGGCTGATGAATGCACAGTACATCGGTAGTTTGGGAAGTTCCGTTCTGGTGATTTTAATCTTGAAAATGAACCACGTAGGCGACCTGAGACCAAGGTGGATAATGATGAGCTGAAAGCTGTAGTGGAAGCGAATTCATCTCACCCTACGCATCAATTAGCAGCAAGGTTTGACGTTACTATTCCAACAATATTGGGCCATTTGAAACAAATCGGCAAGGTAAAGAAGCTGGGTAGATGGGCTCCACATGAATTAAACAAACATCAATTGTCTTGGAGCTTGCTTTTCTTTGTTGCCAAGACATAAAGGTGAACCATTTCTACACTGAATTGAATGAATTCAAGGGAGAAGAAACTAAAGGCAGTGAGACCAGCTGAAGATTACTGGCGTCACTCAGAAGAATGATTTTAAGACAGCAGTTGGGGAAATGGAGAAAAAGGAGACATATTTGGAATTATGCATTGATTCGATAAATACTTGTTGCTATTTTGTATTTGGCGGGCCCTATGCTAGCTGCTAGGAAAAAAAGAAAACCAAATCATGAATGTTTTAAGACAAATAAAAATACGTAACATTTACACGCATGTGCGTGCATGCATGTGTGGGTGTGTGTATAAGAAATATTTTTAAAATAATGGTATCCCACTTATGGAAAAATACAAATAATTTTGCTTTTCTTTTTAGACATTAATGAATTTTCTAAAGTGTCTGTAATAATGAGAATGTTTATAATTTAAAAAACATATATTATTCCCCCCAGGACCCTGAGGAGTAGATATATGAAAAAACAACCATATGGCAATAAGGTAATTGTTAACACAGAGATATGTTGAAAAATCACCGGAAACACGTCAGAAGTAGCATCTAAGCGTGGCTTCAGGAGACAGGGACGTCTTCCTGAAGGAGGCAGCATTTTAGCTGATGCTTGCAGGATTTGTGGGAATCCCAGAGAAGAGCTATTCCAGGCAAAGGGAGCAGCACTGGAAGTTTAATCTGAGTGAACAAGCAGGTGTCAGATCCTGAAGAGTCTTGTATATATACCACATTTTCTTTCTCCGCTCATTGGTTGATGGGCACTTAGGTTGATTCCATATCTTTGCAATTACAAATTGTGCTGAGACAAACATGAAAGTGCACATATCTTTTCTTTTTTTTTTTTTTTTTTGAGACAGAGTCTCACTCTTTTTGCCCAGGCTAGAGTGCCATGGCGTCAGCCTAGCTCACAGCAACCTCAAACTCCTGGGCTCAAGCGATCCTCCTGCCTCAGCCTCCCGAGTAGCTGGGTCTACAAGCACGCACCACCATGCCCGGCTAATTTTTTCTATATATATTTTTAGTTGTTTGGCCAATTTCTTTCTATTTTTAGTAGAGACAGGGTCTCGCTCTTGCTCAGACTGGTCTCGAACTCCTGAGCTCAAACGATCCGCCCGCCTCGGCCTCCCAGAGTGCTAGGATTACAGGCGTGAGCCACCAAGCCCGGCCGCAGATATCTTTTTGATATAATGACTTCTTTTCCTTTAGCTAGCTAACCGGTAATGGGATTGCTGGATTGAATGGTAGGTCTACTTTTGGTTTTCTGAGGAGTCTCCATACCGTTTTCCACAGAGGTTGTACTAATTTACATTCCGGCAACAGTGGGTAAGCATTCCCTTTTCTCTGCATCTGTACCAGCATCTATTGTTTTTTTAATTTTTGATAATGGCCATTCTGACAGGGGTAAGGTGGTATCTCATCGTGGTTGTAATTTGCACTTCCCCAATGATTAGTGATGTTGAGCATTATGTCTTGTTTGTTGACCATTTGTATGTCTGCTTTTGAAGAGTGTTCATTTTGTTTGCCCACTTTTTTAATGGAATTACTTGGTTATTTTCTTGCTGGTTGGTTTGAGTTCCTTGTAGATTCTGGATGTTAGTCCTTTGTTGGATGTATAGTTTGTGAATATGTTCTCTCATTCCATAGATATCTACTTACTCTGTTGATTATTTCTTTTGCTGTGTAGAAACTTTGTAGTTTAATTAACTCTCATTTATTTATTTTTGTTTTTGTTGCATTTGTTTTTGGAGTCTTAGTCATAAATTCTTTGCCCAGGCCAATATCCAGAAGACTTTTTCCAAGGTTTTCTTTTAGAATGTTTACGGTTTCAGGTCTATATTTAATTCTTTAATCCATATTGAGTTAATTATGTATGATGAGAAATAGAGATCCAGTTTCATTCTCCTGCTTGTAGCCATCCAATTTTCTCAGCATCATTTATTGAATAGGATACGCTTTCTCCAGCGTATGTTTTTGTTTGCTTTGTCAAAGATCAGTTGGTTGTAGGTATTTGGTTGTAGGCTTTATTTCTGGATTCTCTATTCCGCTCCATTGGTCTACGTATCTACTTTTATACCAGGACTGTGCTATTTTGGTTACTATAGCCTCGTAGTATCATTTGAAGTCAGGTAATATGATGCCTCCAGATTTGTTCTTTTTGCTTAGGATAAGTATTAATATTTTTTTAAAGCACTTTATATGTTATCGCCTTTGATCTGACAACCTTATAAGTAAAGTAGAGGAAAATACTTTTGTCCACATTTTCAAATGAGAAAATGAGGTTCAATAAAATTAAATTACTTATTCAAGTTTCTGTGGTAAAGTTGGGACAAGAATCTAGACCTGTCCAGTGTTTTTTCCAGTAGGGCATCTTCCTACTTCCACAAACAGTCACCCTCACTGCCTTTGCAGGGTAGAAGAGGCAAGGGATGAAATGTGTCATTTCTTGAAATGGGTTTTTATTGAAACATAGAAAAGTACAAACTAAGGTGAACATTTACTGTTAGCATTATAGTCAATGCCAAACCTGAATTTCAAGTGAGGAGTTGTTAGATCATTTTATATTTTATTTTTTTGAGAGAACTAAAAGATCTAGTCTTACCGGGTCTCAGAAATTGCAGTTCTCCAAAATAAATATTTTGGAAATTAGACTCTCCTTCATTTACCTGTTGCTTTTTAAAAATCTTATTGCATATATTTAAATGTTTCTGAAAAGAATGGAAAATTGTATTTGATTTTATTTAAGGTCATTCTAAAAACTCATCTGTTATTGATTGCCACTGTTATTATTCACTGAGAGTAATTTTTATTTTCATAAGACAGTAATTAATTGTGATAATATCATAAACTAGGACAGTTGATCCCTTCTGCTTTTCTTTGTTTTCCAAATTCACAGTGTCTTTTGGAAGTTAATCATTTTGCTCTGCTACACATGGTGCATTAATAAAATTCTAGATTTATTTTATTCTAGAGTCAGCCTTTCCAAGTTACTGCTTGGGTTCAGTGGACCATGCTCCCTCCAGGCATGGTGCTTTTCCTGAGGTTACTCTGAATGAGAAGACGATAGACATGTTCTGAGGTTTTAGAAAATATATCTGAAAAATAACCATTGGAGAAAATTCATAAATGAGATATACAGAAAGGCAAAGAAATTAAGGGAGAGGAAGTGGGGAGTAGCTAAAATCTAAGGCAGCTTCTATTTTGCTAGTTTTCTCTTTCTGAAGAAACACTTGCATCACTGCGCTCGCACGGGGCTTACAAACACACCTGTGGCTGGCTGTCGGGGGTAGACACACTGTGGAAACATTTGCTGCTCTTCCTCCTTGAGTTGAAGTTTGCCCACAGTGAAGCAGATCAGAAAATGAAGAAAAAGCTGCTTAATAACATCACATAAACTTGGTCTATTTAGTTTTTGCTTTAATTATCCTGGAGTTATTCCTAGTGTACTGAGAGCCAGAATGGTCTTATAGGAAACAAAATTTGGGCCCCAAGTTTGGGGCCACATTCATTCATGTAGACAAGTGGTGGGCATTGGAGCACATGGGGTGACAGTGGCTTTTCTAGTTGGTGCTCTGGTCCCGGATATACAATCGCCCCACGGAAGCCCTTCACTTTGTAACGTAAATGTTGCCTTTTGTGATTTTTGTTGGTGTTGTTGTTCTAATGACTGTCTTACTACATCTCCTATACAAAAATCGTGGTTGTTGAGGAGAGGATGAGGATGCAAGGAAGCATAGCCAAGGGTGGTGTAAAACCCACCCTTCCGTGTCCCTGTGCCCCTCTAGGTAGTCTTACATAGGTCTTCCTAAAACCAAAGAAATTCTCTATTTTCCTGTATTTTGTTAAATTTTTTCTTTCTTCTCTGTTTTCATGGCACTAATTCATACTTCTGATGGGGAATTTGGTATCTGATATATGTGTTTGATAATAGTCTCTACTGCTTGGTAATAGGTACTGTATTGAATTCATCTTTGTATTTTATCTCCGACGTCTAGCAAAATTACCCTTACACACAGTAGTCAATAAATATAAAATGAATCAATGAGATTACTATTTCTATATATTTTTTCTACCTCTTTTATGAAACAGTGCACATTTTCTTGTACATTACTCTTTTAAGGAAAAAAATTAGATCATGTTACTTGAAGAAGAGTGTGCTAATTTCTAGCTAATTCCTTTCTTGTTGATGAGAGGTGTAGCAGTCAGCTATCAGCAAGCTCCTGAGAGACTTTTAGAACAATGCCCAGATGCAGATACTAATGAGCCTCAGATGTGCATCTGGAAGAAAGCAGTTATTTGTGGATTGGCATTGTCAGTGGCAAGCTCGGACGAGGTCCCAAAGTCCTGCTCTTGACTGGTATGTTGGTTAGCCACTATGCATGGCTAGTGGGCAGGGTTAGTTATTGATGATGATAATTGTTTGGTAAGGACATACTAGGCATTGTACTTTCCACATGCTTTGTTTCATCTAATTCTGTGGTGTAGGCACAGAGAAGGTAAGTGACTTTTCCAAGGTCACACAGTAGCAAGTTAGGAAGCCTAGCATTTGAACCCAAACAATTAGACTCTAGCCCTTACTCTTAATCACAGCATATTCTGTTCCAATCAAGTAGTTTCCCCTCTCTGGAAAAAGTTAATGCTTTGAAATGTTGAACATCAAATTAAATTTTCTCATGGAAATAAGATTAGTATAGAGGGTTATTTTATATGTACATTTAATGACCCTTTGCCTAACTTTTAATAGACATGACCACTAATGTATTTCACCTATTGATTGGTATGCATAGCAAATACCAGGATGTGTAAATGAAGTAAACAGGGCAACACAATAATGAACCATCTCAATATCTGTTAAACTCTTTCTCTAATCCATCCATTGGTTTCAGGGAATATTTTGGTTATTTCAATATTATACAATCCTTGACCATGACTCATTTTTCCTAAATAACATTACTTAAATGTAGACTTCTACCGTAAAAGTATTTGTGTACTTAAATACAAATTATGCAATGTGTATATTATATGTATACTAATATTAATTTTCTCTTTAATAAATTGCAGGATTTTTTTTGCATAGAAATGTCACTGAATTAAATGACTTTCTTCAAGCCCTGTACTTCTGATTATAATCTTCATAATCACTCTTTGTGATTGATAAGTCTTTTTTTAACTCTGTTCAACTTACAGGCAAAGAAATCCATTAAAAGGCAGCTACATAATGCACTCTACAGTTAGAAATTGTATAAATATGTTTATTTATAGGATATATAATTTATGACAAGAAAACATTTCTGCTTAGTTGTTCTTGGCCTGTTGGATATGGCCATTTTCACTGAACTCATTGGCAAAACAGCAATAACAACAACAAATACCCATTTGATATAAATATTCAGTAAAACTAGTAAAGACCAAACCAACCGAGAGCCAGAATGGTCTTATAGAAACCAAAATTTGGGCCCTGAGTTTGGGGCCATATTCATTCATGTGGACAAGTGGTGGGGATAAAGATGTTATGGTTCCGTAGGTGCCACCACCCATTCCCTGGCCTTCTCCTGCTCTGCCCATTGGTTCTTTTTTGGGGTATATTTTGGTTTCGGTTTTTTTGGGCCACTCGGATGCCAACAAGATTTGGCACTGGGTTGGAGTGTTGTCCTCTGAACATTCTCGGGTGGCTGCATTTTTGGCTGGTTGGTCTGCCAGGCGATTGCCGGTGACAATTGGATCTGTGCCCTTTTGGTGCCCTCGACAGTGGATGACTGCAATTTTTTTTGGCTCCCAAACTGCCTCCAGCAGTTGGAGGATTTTATTTCTATTTTTGATTTCCTTTCCACCTGCAGTCAGCAGTCCCCTCTCCCTGTATATTGCCACGTGAATACATATTGTGGCAAAGGCCTACTTAGAGTCTATGTATGTGTTTGCCTTCTTACCCCAGGCATGCCTGAGGGCTTGGATGAGGGCCCAAGCTCCGCCCTTTGTGCCGACCACCCTTGGGGCAAAGGAGCTGACATAATGACCTTATCGACCTGTTTCCCATTCTGGATAAAACTACTGCCCTCCGCGTAGAGTTCTTTGGTGAGGTCCGGTAGCCCTAGTGCGGGGGCTCTTTTTACTAAGTCTTCTATTTCCTGGAAAGCCCTTTCCTGACTCTCGGCCTATTCTAATTCTTTGTTTTCAGACTTTAACCTGTTGTACACGAAAAAAAACAAGTGGCTCTGGGAGTTTTGACTCAAACTGCGGGCCCATGGCAAAGACCAGTGGCTTACTTGTCAAAACGGTTGGCTCCGGTAGTGGCAGGATGGCTGCTTCCTGATAGACGGATTTGGACAGTTTGGAGTCTCTGGTCCTTTGGGCCACAAAAATCCTGCTCTGTCCCTTGTTAGCACAGAACCGGACCCAAGGGGACATGGTCTGAGCAATCTCTAGCCACGAATCTCTGTAAGGGAATTGGTCAGGGTGGCCGGGAGTCCCGGTCGCAATTCTCCAAACTGCTCGCACAGTGGGGAGGTCTAAGGTTCCTGTCACGGGCCAGTCGACCCCAAATGTGGGCCATTCGTGTTCACAGAGGGCCCTAAGTCTACTGGGACTCAGTGTGATGCCGTAATCTCCCGTGAAACCCTTCTTAAAGTTCTTTAACATGCATTTAAGGACTGTAAGCTTAGAGTCTACGCTACCCATCCTAGACCCTTGAACGGTGTCGCAGCTTAACAGACAAAGCAGGGGTTTCTCTCAGGTGTCCGCCTACCTGCGTCCCTCTCGGGAACTTAGGCGCGTCTTGGCCAAGGTGTGCCCGTATAACCCCCAGGCCTGGTCGTTCCCTTTAGGGGAGTGAGTCACCTTTATGCCATATGACGTCGCCGCAGAACCGCAGGTGAGGACCCACTCAGGTTCCCTAGCCGTAGCCGTGGAACCACAGTCACTCTTCACTCACTCTTCACTCACGCGTTCAGACAGGCAGAGGTCACACATTCCCACCCTGGGAATTCCCTGTACTCAGGAGGTGACCAAGCTCCTTTTCCGTCGTCTGACGGGCCTGACTCGGGCAGGTGCCAGGACCTTACCTGGTCCGATGGCTCCAGACCTGATTTGACTTGTCCTTCCCTCCGGCGTGTCCGTGTGCGTGTCCGTGTCCGGGCGAGTTCGGGACCCCGCGGCCGGCGGGAGCTCCTGAGGAACAAAGATATTCCTCAAAATGGCGGTTGCCGCCGGTTCGCCTCTGTTGCCAAGGTCCCGCCGCTCACTGAGCCCGTCAGGGAACCGGCGCTGTGGGTTTTCCCCGGTCAGGGAACCAAAATGTTACAGCAACTGTTACAGCGAGCTGTTCGGAGGACAAACCGAGTGGCACATGGAGAGTCGGAGAATTAAAGTTTATTCGCTGGTGGGCTCACAGGGGTCTCACCACCACATTTTGAGCTCCGTTTACCTGATTTTTCCCACTTTTATTAAGTTGGGTGGTCTGAGGGGTGGGGTCTCAGGTGGCTAATGCCCAGGTAATAGGTTTAGTGTTATGTTGATGTGCCAGGTAATAGATTAGTTGATGGGCCAGGTAATAAGTCAGTATTATGCTGACGCGGGTCTTCCATGAGGGGTGGGGGTCTCCGGTGGCTGACGTGCCAAGTAATAGAGGGAGATTTTCCTTATCAGTTCGTCTAGCTGCTTACTGCTCTGCCGGCTTCCAGGACGCCGAGACTCCATCTAGGGCCCTTACCCTGGCTCTTCGGAGGCTCAGCGTGATCCGGCCTCGGCTCTTCCCTCACCCGCTGTCTCCCCTCCCCTGCTGCAGCAAGTCTGGGCTCTGCTTCTTCTTTTGCTCTCCACACGTATGTGCATTTCAGCCCTTTCTACCTGCCCTTCCTTCTTTCTGGAATGATCTTCCTCAGACAGCCTCACTTCATTCAGCTTCTCTGCTGCGTTGGCAGCTTGTCAGAAAGGCCCTCTCCGACAATCTGAAATAGCAGCTTCCCACGTCATTGCCCTCCGTCCCCTTAGCCTGTTTTACTTTTCTTCAAGGCTCTTATCCTTACCTGAAATGCTATTGTGTATTTATTTGTCTCCTCCCACTTAGAACAAAGGTTGGCAAACTGTGGCCTGCGGGCGACACCAGCCCGCTATCAAAGTTTTATTGGAACAGTCGTGGTCACTTGTTTGTCTTTCTGTGACAACTTTCGCATTCCAACGGCAGAGTCCAGCAGTCATGATGGAGACATTATGGCCCCCACAGCCTGGAATATTTACTATCCGGCCTTTTATAGAAAAAGTTGGCCGGCGACTACACTGGAAGACAGAGCAAAGAAAAGGACTTTGTTTTGTTCCCTGCTCCAGTGCCTAGGAGACTACCTGGCACTTAGTAGAGGCTTAATAAATATTTGTTGAAGAAACAAAAAAAGAAAGGATGAATGGATGGGTCATTTATGTCACCATCTGGTTCTTTACCCTCTCTGACTCACCCTTTTTTTTTTTGAAAATATTTTATTTGCATGAATTCATTTTACTCTCCAAACAGACCATGGGACCAAGGCTATCTCGGGACTTCTATAGGGGCTCAGAAAACTTGTTTTCAGGCCCCATCCCATAAATCTTATCAAACTTATTAAATGTAAGCACAGGTGATGGCTTCGCTTTGCTGTGAATATAATTAATGTTCAGAATCACTGAATTATACGCACATACACGCATGTATGTAGCAGCTGAGTTGTGGTTGTTACGCTGATATACTATAGGTCTTATAGATATTTAAGTAAGCAATTACTAGTTTTGATTTTGTGACACTCTTTCCCTATTTTAGAGCCAAATTATTGCTCTGTTCTCATTTTCCTTCCTCCATTTTCCATAAACTCTCTCCTGAGTTGTTTCTTCCATTAACCTTTTCCCTCAAGCTCATCAAATTTCCAGTTGGAGGAAAAGTCCTAAAAACAGCCAAACAAATTTTGGAAATATGAAGTTTAAGTTAGAGAAGTTTTTCCTTTGGCAGTCGTATTAAAAATGTGTCTATTTTCTCTTTGCTGGTTGTTATGGTACGGAGTGCGAGAAAGACCACCTTGAGGCCGAATGAGCCAAATTGTGAGTCTTTATTAGCTGGCCAGCGACTACCCTCTGCACCACCACAGACGGCTGCACAGAGAGCAGTCCAGAGCCAAAAAAGTGAGAAGACTTTATACTAATTTGGAGGGGGGCTACGTGACATTAAACACGACGTAGTGGAAGAAAAATAATTACATCATACATTCCATAGCCGAGGGGTCTGGGACCTGCTTCAGACCACCTGCCTGGCCTCGGGACTGATTACAATCTTTGAGCAAGCAAGGTTACAGAAGCGGATAGCATCAGTTAAGGCAGGGAGCATTCTTTCTTGGCTGAGGCAAGTACAGTAAATTTTACTATAGACAGCTGGGGGGGCTTACACAATCAGTTACAAGGTCATTGCTTACAGAGTACAGATTTTTCTATTAGGGCGAGGTTTACAAAGTACAAGCCTTTTACTCTATAGACAGGAATGAGTCTTGAAACAGCGTTTTCATAATAACTTTTCATATTTTTGAGGCCTACTACACTAGTGTCTGCATCATTGCGTTCATTTTGGATCAAAAACTCTGTCAGGAAGAAATGATATTTCTTTTAATGGTCATTCTTTACAACTAGTTACTTAGGGTGATGCTCGATACTCTTGGCGACTTTTGCTAATGATTTTGGCATTTCTTTTCCTAAATGGAGTTTGATTTCTACAGAGTAATCCCCTTTTATATTTTGTCGACGGGGCAGTTTATTCATGTGTAATATGCTTACCCCATCTTCAATTTTGGCTCATGAGACTTTATCCAAAAACTAAAGGCTACTGGCACATGCAGTGCTTTTAGTTTCACAACTTACCCATGCCAGAGATATTTCCCATACTAACTTTGATCTCTTGCAGATGTGAAACAAAACCTTGTACTAGATAAGTGAACTTTCTATGTCCTTCCTTAAAACAAAAGAAAATAAACGCAGTCTCTACTGGATCTGATTATTTCTAGGTGACTAAAAATTCTGTGAGCCTGTGGATACGGGAATGTACTGGCTACAAGGAGCCCGGGCTATCTACTGAATAGTGCATTATGTTTTTAAAATAGGAGGTTAAAGTTCTGATGTGTCCAAAAATAACCACGAGTATGGGTTATTATTGCAAGTTTACAATCGCATAATATCTGGTAAAAGTAAAAAACGTGTGCGTGACCCTGAGTGTACAATTATTCACGTGCTATGAGTGGATGCCTCAAATCTGATCTGTCAGAGATGTCCTGACGTGGTCAGTGCTGTGATTTGGTTCCAGTACCAAAGAGACCGGCATGGTGTCTGAGCCAGCGTGATTGGCTGCTTCCTGGTCAGGATGATGAGGATTGGCTCCTCTCTGACCTCGTTTATTTCACTGAGGTCCAGCGTTTACTCTCAACAGGTCTCCAGTCATTCAACCTCCCCTACAGCTCTGTAGCTCCCTTGCATTAATTTACCTGGGTCTTATAATTAATGAAAATGGTAGAGACGATATTCCTGATGAAGACATTGATTTCTAAACATCTGAATTTCTAAGTTTATTTCCAAATGTAAAATATGTAAAGAATAGAAGTTTTATCTTCAATAATAATGACAGCCTTAAACCCTTTAAAGTATCCTGGTTTTCTAATTACTAAGCTGGTAAAGACAACTGAGATACTGGAAACCTAAATGATTAATCCTATACCATATAATGAAAAGGTTTTTTAATTTAAACTGTTGTGTTTTGTTTTTGAGTTTCAATACATTCCTTCTGCTTATTTTTCATAAATTTCTGTTATTTAGGTGCTCAAAATAAACTAAATTTACTAAGTCTACCAAGTCTATTACACATGTTCATAAGTTTTTGGTGAAATGGACCCTACATATCACATGACAGCGTGATATAGTTGAAAGAAATTGGTTCCTAGGAATCCGGAGACCCAGGCCTGGGAATGGTTCTGTTGTGTGATGTTAAACAGTTCACATAAATTCTCTGAGATTTGGTTTCCTCATCAATAACAAGAGAGGATTGAATTAGGTAATCTCTTTTCCCTTCCAAAATTAACAGTCTCAAGCACTATTTTAGGCCTCTGGAATGCATGTTATGGAGACAAACTCACAAACTGGAATCCAGGTATGTGTTCCTACTTCCATTTTTTTCATTGCATACTTTCAACATTTCCTTCAAAGAAGGATGAAATTACATTTATTTAGCTTGTTCATCTTTTGTTATTCCAAAGGCACACCCAACCATGGGGTCAGTGAGAAAACGTTCAAACATTTGTAAACAATCAACTTTCCTTATGTGAAGGCCAATTTAGCAGAATCCTAAATAGGGCAAGGCAAAGAAAACAGCCCAAGCCCTGGCTTGGACTCCTTTAAGAAGTCTAAAATTAGGATTCTTTGTTAACTTTATCTTCCTTATTTCTCTTTCTTCTAAGGCAGTGTTTACAATGTTATAATGCACAGCAATGTTATAGCAAAAAAGCGGAGAAAGATAAGGCAACTAACTCATTGAAATATAAATCTCAGCATAATAATTTAAACACTGCCCCTTTGTCATTAGGCTGATCACCAAGCAGGGTGATCTGCCAACTTTGACCTAACGTCAGACTGCACAAACTGTGAAGGGCAACCTGGCATGGTGGGTGCCCAATCCGAGCCTATGGCTAAAAACAACTTAAAATACCAATTGAAAAGAAACAGCTTGGTTGTATCCATGGGCTAGAATACTCAGGCTATGAATTGAAGGAAGGTAGGGGCCCAGAGAGGTAAGCAGAATACCAGAACACGGCTACTGAGGGTATTTCCTGACCCGGATGAACCTGAACATTAGTTTATAAATCTTTGCAGTTTTATGGGGCTGGAAAACAAAGCCTATCCCTTGCCTAATATGGGAAGCTTAAGAACAGACACCCCTCCACCCCCCCCACCTCCCACCCCCAGTAAAGCCAGGACACCCAAGGACCACACCCTTAGTGTGAGAGTGAACCAGAAATACACTGCCTGCACTGTGCACTTTGCCCCTCCCTCACCACTTCCAGGAAAACTACCTGTGTTAAATGTTGGTGATAAACAGGGTTAAAAGAAACCCCCCGAGAATTTCATACCATAAACTCACCCTCATATGTATTTGAAGACAGAATTCCCATTATCTGTGGTGGCTTGAAAAATCTTAAGCCAAGAGTTAGTTTCAAGTGATTCTAGGCCAGCATCGTACAGGCACATGACAGAAACAAATGTCAGTCCCTTCTACAGGACTCACCTTTTCCCCAGGTCTTACAGAGTCCTCACCAACAAAGGCCCAAGGAAAATGAGTGGCTCATTAAAAAAAAAAAAAAAAGTATATATGCATACAATACACATAAGGAAAGAAGATACCAAGAATGAGAACCAGTAGACAAGAGACAGAAAAATCTGCAAATATTTTGGAATTAATACACAGAAATTAAAAGAAGTATGAATTATATATTTTAAGAAATAAAAAGTTTTAAATTATAAGAGCAAGCACATTTAAAACAGAATCAATCAATCAGAGCCTACAGAAATGAAATATGATTAAAAGTGAGAATTCAATGTGCAGATTAACTAGTGAATTAGACATAGTTCACAAAAGAATTAATATATTAGCTCTGAAGATATTATCCAAAATGAAGTTTGGTGAGTAAAAGAGAAGGAAGGTGTTAACGGAAAAAAAGCCGAACTCTGTAAAATAATTTTAAAGAGGTTTATTCTGAACCAAATTTGAGGACCATGACCCAGAGCTACGGCCAAGAAGCCTTGAGCAAGTGGACTGCTGTGGTTGGGCTACAATTTGGTTTTATACATTTCAGGGAGACAGGGCTTACAGGTAAAGTCATAAATCAATACGTGGGAGGTATACATTGGTTTGGCCTGAAAAGGTGTGACATCTGGGAGGGGGAGGTTTACAGGTTACAGGTGGGTTTAAAGATTCTTTGGTTTGTAATTGGCTAAAGACATGAAGCTTTGTTTAAAGGCTTGGAATGTTTTAACACAGGAGCTGTTTATCAAAGAAAGACAAGCCACCGGACATATATTTGTTGTGTAAAGTAAGAATCTGCAGGTTTGTCTTGCATAGCCTTAGGCCTGTTAATGGGTTACAAAGGATGTCCCCAGGGAGGGAGGCGGGCGTGATGAGGCATGTCTGACCTCCCTCCTCCTGGCAGGCAATTTAGTTTTAGGATATTCCCTTGGCCAGGAGGGGGTCCATTCAGTCAGCTGGTGGGGGGTGAGCCTTAAGATTTTATTTTGGGTTCACAAAGGTACGAAGGAGAGGTTAAGAGACGTGGAGGCTGGTATGATAAAGAATAAAATAAATCTAATCATTGTCTCAGAAGGAGGAGACAGAATAGAACAGTGGCAGTTTCTAAAAAGATAGTGGTTGACCTGGTAAAAGACACCAAACGACAAAATCGGGAAGCCTAAGGAAGTCCTAACAGGGTGAGTAGAAGAAATCCACACCTACATACACCATAGTGAAACTGCAGAACACAAAAATAAAAAGAAAGTCTTAAAAGCAGCTCTGGGGGAAGAATCATAAATTGCAGAGTACACAGCAACCAGGCGGTAAGCACACTGCGGGGGGCCTTCCAGAGTAGAGTCATGATGTGAGTTTCGGATTTTCCAGGAGGCCCTGATATGTACCAACGAATTATTTGACAATCCTATGATATAGATATGGGCATCCTCATTTTATAGAGAAGAAAAATGAAACCGAAAGACACTAGTTTTTTAAGATCATAAAGCTAGCGGAGGTGAAATTGGGTTACACACCCAACTCTATTTTCCTCCAGAGCTTGAGGGGGTTTGTTTGTTTTTTTGTTCGTTTTTATTTTTGTTTTGCTTTATGGTCAGAAAGAGTAAGAGAAATAAGCAAGTACGTGAAATAAAGAAAGAAATTCATAGTAGCATCCTTTATGAGGCCCTGGCAGAGCCTGCTTTCAGCTTTGACCTGCTTCAATCTACTTCCCCACTTCCTAAGTGCACAGATCAGCCCAGGTCACTTCGGGCTGGGACCCCTTCTATGGCTTCCCATTGCCTGTAGGAGAAATTCAAATTCCTTACGGCCTAGAACGCATGCCAAGCCGCTCATGCATTGTGCTTTGCCTAACTCTCCAACCTTTTGTTGACCCGTTTTTCACTGTCAACTCCTACAGCCGTGGCCTCTTTCTGTTCCTTGACTGTAGCAAACCCTTTCTTGTCCACAAGCTTTGCCGTTTTCTCTGCCTGAAATGCTCTTCCCCAACTCCTTACAGTTACACATTCTATACCTCAGTTTCTTCATCTGTAAAATGGGGATGATAATAACCTCAAAAAGTTAAGAAGCTTAAATAAGACAACAGAGCTAAATTATTTGGTATAGGCTTTGGTACCTTGTGAGTGTCTATGAAGAGTGTCTGTCATCACTATCATCATCATGATTGTCATCACTCTTTCTACCTAGCAGAGTGTTTAACACGTAGAAAACATGCTAATACATTCCTGATGAGTGATTGGATGAATGCAGCAAAAGAGAATAACAATTCAGGTAAATTACGCTAAATAAATCTGTACTTACATTTTCCCCTTGATTATCTGAATCAGATTTTTGTGAATTATATGAAAATATACAAGCAATGGCTAAGTCTTTAGTGTAGACTTCATCTTGCCATATTTAGGAAGCTTCGTTTGGAGTGACACATGTGATAAAAGTCGAGCAGACCCGAAGAGCAAGTGGCAGAATTGCCTGGGTTTTGTGACACATTTTCCAATTATTTCTATTTGTTTTTAAAAATCCATAATAATAAAACTCTCGTGAATTTTTGGTCATAAATTTACACACAGCATCCTGTTGAAAGATTTCCGCATCATCCTTGAGTTTGAACTATTTGTATGGACGTAATAGACTGGCAATTTCGAGACTGCAGAGCTGTTTTAGTTAGAATAAGTTACTATTGCAGGCAACTCTGGCTTTTTCTGTCCTGCTCTCTCAGAAGCACACATGATTATACATCTGCCGTTACTATGTTTTCCTTCACTTTATGTTGCCCCATTTCAGGAGAATTTCAGAATGAAGATAATGACATAGTGCTACATAAAACTGTCCCTTCAATTGCCTGTGACCTCACCTCTGTCTGTAGGACAGGAAGGGAGGAGGGATGTTAACAGGGGCCATGTCTGGAACAACACGGGCTCAGGTCTGTGCACAGCAAGCTCCTTAAAAGCTCAAAAGGGAATCGACAGAACAGCAACATCGATGTCTGGAAAGGGCGTTGTACCAAAGGTCGGATAATGCTGCCATCTTAAATCTAGCAGATACAGGTGAAAATAAGCTCTGTAATCAATTCTTTTAAGAAAGAACTCAACACCGCGGGGAAAGAGGAGAACCTGGTTTCATTCTGCCTTTTTAGTTCCTTCTGTATCTCATTACATGGTCTAGTTTTAGTAGTCTGTGAGTTTTGAAAACCCTACCAACGATATTCCTGCTTTAGTTCTAATCTTTTTTTTTTTTTTTTTTTTTGAGACAGAGTCTCACTCTGTTGCCCAGGCTGGAATGCCATGGCATCAGCCTAGCTCACAGCAACCTCAAACTCCTGGGCTCAAGAGATCCTCCTGCCTCAGCCTCCCAAGTAGCTGGGACTACAGGCATGCGCCACCATGCCCGGCTAATTTTTTCTATGTATTTTTTAGTTGTCTCGCTAATTTATTTCCATTTTTTTAGTAGAGACGGGGTCTCACTCTTGCTCAGGCTGGTCTCGAACTCCTGATCTCAAGTGACCCTCCTACCTCGGCCTCCCAGAGTGCTAGGATTACAGGCATGAGCCACCACTCCCGGCCTAGTTCTAATCTTTTAAAAATAATTTTGGTACCAAGGCATTTTTTGTGGCATATTTAATTTTAAATGTTTTTTAATCAAGAATCAAGATTATTTAGTAAAAAAATAAAGTCTTAGATTACGCTGCAGCAAAAGAAGCTAATCATTTCACTTTTCAAGATTACATTATTTTATCTGCCAATGCAAGTTTAACAACAACAACAAAAAAAGGACTGTTATTCAGTCAACTGGAAAATGAACGTTTCAGAGATCGTAACCACATCTCTCATGTGTATTGATGGCTTGGAGGAAGGTCGTGTCATCCTGGTGCTCACTCGGCCGTCACCGTCTTCCCAGAAATCGGGGACGTGGGCTGCTGGGGGCTGCTCAGCCCCGTGTCTGCTCTCTGCTCCGCTGAAGGTTTTCGAGAGGTGGCGGCTGGCGGCGACGGCGTGCGTGGGATGGGGAGGATGGCGAGAGCAGAGTGGGCAGTCACGGGAGGCGAGGGACACGTTTGGGATATTCTGCTGTTGACTACTTATCACAGGCTGTTCCTAGAGGCAAAACGTGCCTGCCTTGTCATGTGGAGAGAACTGACGGCCCCCCGTGTCCTGCCTTCCTCCTGCCCTGCCCTTTCGAGTCTGCCTTCCCCAGAGCTGCCAGAACTCGCTGCCTGCAGCGCAGCCTGACCGTGCCGATCCCTTGTTCAAGATCCTCTGATGGCTCCCCTGGCTCCTCCAGCGGAGAGGGGCGAACTGTGGCCAACAAGCCAAATTTTTGTTTGTGTGGATGGTGAGCTACAAATGGTTTTTCCATTTTTAAGGGGCTGGGAAAAATCAAAAGGATTACTTTATCTCACGACGTGTGAAAATTACATGCGAGTACAGTTTCAACATCTGTAAATAGTCTTTTATTGAGCCATGCTCGTTCATTTTGGTGTTGGCCATGGCTGCTTTGCACCAGGAGGGCAGAGCTACACTGAAATCCAGTGGTTCCCTACGCCTGAAGTATTCATCGCCTATCTGGCCCCGCGGGATAAAATCCACTGCTCACTTTGTCACGGGCACTGACACGGAGCTGCCCGTGGGGCACCGGCGCTGGACTGTTCTCCATCTGCAGTGGCCCCCGATAGGTGGAGCTCACGCTCCCCGCTCTCCACTCAGCCTGTGGATCTGCCACAAACTCTCCAGGAAGCCTTCTGCGTGGATCCTCCTGCCCCACCGTGCACCAGTCCTCCCGCCCCGAAGGTCGGATTGTTTGTCCTGTGTTCCTGTAGTACTCTGTGCATAACCTTGTCCGTGCTCCTGCCTCCTTCCATTTGACACCTGTATTCAATATGCAATGATCAAATCAAGGTGATTATGATATCTACCGCCTGAAACATTCGTTATTTCTTTATATAGAGAACATGCCAAATCTTTTCTTCTAGCTATTTTGAAATATACAATACATTATTGATTATTAATGGTACTGTGCTATCAAGCACTAGATCTTATTCCTTCCATCTAACTGTACGTTTCCACCTGTTAACCCACCTCTCTTCATACTTCCCTCCCCCTTTTCCTTCCCAGCCTCCGGTAACCACCATTCCACTCTCTGCCTCCATGGATCAACTTCTTCAGTTCTCACATATGAGTGAGGGCATGCAGTCTCTGTCTTTCTGTGCCTGGCTTCTTTCACTTAACACGATGTCCTCCAGGCTCATCCACGTTGCTACAATTGACAGGATTTTATTATTTGCTATGGCTAAATAATATTCCATTGTGTATATACACCACATTTTCTTTATTCATTCATCCCTTGATGAACACTTAGGTTGATTTCGTATCTTGGCTATTGTGAATAGTGCTGCAATACACATGGGAATGCAGATATGTCTTTGATACATTAATTTCTTTTATTTTGGATATATACCCAGCAGTGGGATTGCTGAATCATATGGGGTGGTTTCATTTTTAGTTTTTTGAGGAGCTTCCATACTGTTTTCCATCGTGGCTGTACTAATTTACATTCCCACCAGTGGTATAAAAGAGCTCCTCTTTCTCTAAATTCTCACCAGCATCTGTTATTTTTTTCATGACTAAAATTTTAAAAATGAAAAGCTGTAAGATCTAGTTGCATCTGCCTGTATGTTTATGTATATGCATATGTATATGTGTGTTATGTATACGTGATATTTTTCTACCTCTGATGGCTAAAATACCCAAATTCGCTTAGGGGTAAATAAGCACTCAAAAATATTAAGTATTCATAAAACTTTTAGAAAAATAGAAACTGACCCAAATGTTTTTTTAAGTTCATGTGACCTGGGATAATCTTCAGTAAATAAACGCTAGTTTTAAAATTGTTGATAAAATAAAAATATAAATGTCTTCAGAATTGTCAGCGTACCTCCCTCCCCCGCTTTTTTTTTTGCCTGGCTTTGCTGGTCAAACAGGTTTGTGTTGTCTCTGCTGGATATTTAAGGCCATAAAGTTATAAATCCAACCTAAGAGCAGAATGCACAGTAAAAATGAATTGCTTAATTGCATAAGGCATATCAGTAGCAATTTTTTTTTTTTTTTTAAAGAGATTTTAAAAGAGTTGTGAAAATCTTGTTTGGTCAAAGCTGGCTGAGATCAGATAGATCCATTTTTATCATAATAAAAAGTAGTGTTAGTAGCACATTGATGCAAAAGTAGAATTTTGGGCCTGTCTTCAGCAAGAATCCTGTTCGGTTGGTTTAGGCAGAATCCCTGCTCTTGGTATTTCCTCGTCCACCGTCCCCCAAGCTGCTCCTTGGCTATACCTTTCCACTTGCCCACGCTGTGTTCAGAATTCAGCCCAGATTCTCACCGCCGCTGCAAGTCCCTTCTGCAATGGGCCCTGCGTCTATTGCAATGGTTCTTAATGAAGTCTTCCTTTACCAGGCTGTAACAAGGATCACTGGGTATTTTTGTCTATAACACTGACTGAATAAATGAATGTATTCATCTTCCCCTGACAGTAGTTCCTGGAGCTGCCACCAGAAGGGCTTTATGTGCCTTTGTCAAGAGTCGTGGATTCTAGAGGAATTGCTAGGTGTCCACAGACTGTGGCATCCCAGTCTTTTTCCTAGGGCTCCATCGTTAAACTCTGAGCAGAGTCTGTGGCCATGGGCCATGGTAAATGCACTCATATTGGCTTTCCACTCGGGGAGAGAATTTAACTTTGCCATCACTTTAAATCCAATTCCAGACGTATTCATTGTGCCAAGAAAACAAGCCTGGGGCAGGAAGAGAAATACCATTCGATGTTATTAAACCTGCTGGCCACTCATACTGCTAAAATTTCATGTTTCCCTTTGTCAGAGAAATTAAAAATCCACGTGAACATTACCTGCTGACCTTTAATTCTGATGTCTTCACAAAAGCCTCAATTTTCTTAGATTAAAGTCAAATCTTGCCATTGATAACGTCAAAGGACAATAACTTGGGGAAATCACTAAGTCTGGATAATTTGTGCCTGAAGGGAAATTTCTTAATGTGAATGCAATACACATATCTTTGTGAAATATTTGTGCTGCAAATATCAATGTCGTCAAGGTAGTAAAAACATTTTACACTTATGGCTAAAATTCACTCTTCTTCAGCCCTCCCCACCCGCTCATTTTCTAAAATCTTGGAATGACTCTTCCTTAATGTTGGTTTTAAGAATGATTCTTGTTATGGTTTGAATGTTTGTCCCCTCTGAAATTCATATCGAAACTTAGTCCCCAGTGCAATAGTGTTAAGAGGTGGCATCTTGAAAGGTGATTGGGTCACGAGGATTCCACTGTCGGGGCTGGATTAGTGCCTTGAAAGAAGGCGTTTACCTCTTTGTCCCTCCCACCACGCGTGGACTCGGCGAGAGGCACCGGGCTGGAAGCAGAGAGCAGCCCTGGCTGGACTCCAGCTCCAGAACGGTGAGATAATAAATTTCTAATCTTCGTGAATTACCCAGTCTCGAGTATTTTGCTATAGTATCAGGAACAGACTTAAGACAATTCCATAGCAGGGTAATGATAAAATAAAAACATATTACAAATTCATATGCATCTTATTTTTGAGAAAAATATTTATTCATACTGTCAAAAGTGAAAGCTAAATGTATTCTTTGTGTGCAACTTCCTCAAGGAAAATATCTATAGGATTTGTTTGTACCTCTGATTATTTCTACGTAATAGCATTTTAAACATTGAAAAGTTAATTCTTATTCATATTTCAATGTCTTCTTTTTTTTGCAAAATGAGAAATCCAGATACATTGCTTATTTCAAACATATTGTGGAAAAATCCTTAGAGTCTCCATTAGAAACATAAGATTTTCAAACACCACAACCTGAAAACCACGGCAGGACATGAAATTCCTGCCCCCTTTTTTGGCTATTTTCTTTAACAGGTTCATGCTGGACATGAGATTTGGCTTAGTTGGACATTAAATCTTGGCTATTTTATCTCAAAATCAGAGTTCTTTTCCTCTTCTCAGCTTTCTAGTGTCAGCGTCAACAAATCACAGGCACTTTGTATGGCTGCTGATCACACCATGGTTACTGTAGGTAACAACCACAGGGTGCGTCTGGATTCAAGCACGAAGAGGTATTTGGTTGGCATAAAGGTCCAAATAATAACAAGTTATGGGAAACTATGTATCTTCCTCATTGTCTATTTTTGAACTGTTATCCTTCTCTGTTCTATGCAGGTCTGGCAGAAAGCTTGGTATGAAAGACATGTAGATTAACGAGAAAAACTACCAAGCCAAGCTGCTGGAATGAGGCCGGTCCCGACAGGCCGGGGATCAGCGCTGGGCGCCGCAACCTTCTGCGGACTCCTGGGCCCTGGTTTTCTATGTCGCTTCAAATTGGCTGCTCCGTCCAAGTGGACGCAGGGGCGGGACAAAGGAAGGCACTTTACTTCTCAAGACATACACCTGTGTCGAAGGAATATCCCCGAAGAAGACACTTACAGCTCAATTGTCCAAACGAATAATTTTTTCTAGAAAAGGTGATGTGAAGAAAACCTAAGCAGGAGACCCTGTCTATCTGTACGTTCGCAGAAATGTGGACGAGCCTCTTCGGGGGGAATTTGGGCTTAACTAAAATTGTGCATTTTCCTACCGATAACCTATTCTAATTTGTTTGGTAATTTCGGGCAAACCTCACATTTATTCAAATCATCCTGATGAGGCAGTGCTGCTGTATTTTACAAAGCCTTTTCAGGCCCTCGAGTAAGAAATATGAATTGTGAAATGCCGAGGAAGTGAGTGAAGCTTTTTCCTTTGGCGGGGCGGTGGGAATAGAGGAAAGTTTATGAAGGGGACAGAAAAGTCAAGAAGAAAGGTACCATATGGGATGGCGAATCTTCACCGCAACTTCAGAGAGAGGGAAAAATATCAGAGCAAGAAACTGTGGAGGCATTTCCTGTTTAAGTGCCCTTCATAAAATTGCTTAATTTTTATTCAGTGGGGAGGGACTGCCAGATCCTTTCTAAAAACATAAAGTGTCACATTTTATAAAGTTATAAAAAATGAAATGCCCCTTCATGAAAAATACTGCTCTATTAGATTGGAGAAGTCACACATCTTGTGATTTTCCAAAACTGCTGAGAAGGAGCACTTGGTACTAAATGCTCCTATTGTCATGTGGGCCGGGGAGACACAGGCCAGTCTGGCACCTCTTTCCCAGGAGCATAGCCGGGGAATTGAATGCTCCTTGCCTCGGGCTGCCTGTCGGCTCTGTGAGGACAGGACACCTCCTACCTCTAGGTATGTTTTGAAATTTATAGTTTACTAAGCACTGGGAATTCCTCAGGAAAAAAAAAAATGGGCTTTTTATATGGCATTAGCATCTTAAGACAGTCTAGTACTACTATCTCTTAAGTCGTTTAAATCTTAAAACATTCCTCATTCTTGAAGTATGTTTTCAAGTGCTGGTCCTTTAAAAAAAAATCCTTTTTATTAGAATGCCCAAAACAAACACTTTATTTAGAATTTGTCCCCCAGAAAGTGTCAAAAAGATGGGTTGTATGATACCAATTGACCAGGAAGCTCATTTTCCAGCTGATAGCTTTAATATTGTGTAGAAAGCCAAAGCCACTTTTAAAAAACCTTTATTTAAATATGCCTTATTAATGAGGGCTTCAGTTTAACACAGGTCAGTCTTGGGCAAGTCTAAAGAGGACAAGTAATTGGAAGTACTAGAATGATAAACATGGCAGATTAGGGGAGAGCCCAGGGTGGTTATAGAAATTCAACCAATGTGTCTTCAAGGCATGCTACCAGGGGCTGTTCTTGTGCTTAGGACAGATTCTTCATGTATTAAAGGAAAGCATTAGTTAAGAATAATATTAAAATATGTTTGAATCCTGAACTTCTCCACTTACATGTGAAATTAATTGTGTTCTCAGGCAAGTTTTTTAAAAAAGTTTTTAGATGTTACAGTTAAAAGGTTACCCCCATTCAGCATGAAATTCTTTTGATATGTCTGGAAGCTATCATGGAAAATAAAATTTAAAAATATGTAGTAGATAAGAGTAAATTTTCTTTGGGGGGTAAAGAGTAATTCAAAACAATTTTTTTTTTTTGTAAATAAAAATGAAAAGGTTCCTAAACTTGATTTTCAGGATACATTTATTACTAATATAATTTTGATCTTCAGTATATGTCTTTCAAATACAGTCTTTTGGGGATAAACAGAGGTGGAAACATCGGTCTAATAATCAGTAGAACATAGTGTTTTTTTAATAGAAAAGTGTGGACAGTGTTGATACTTCTACTTTAAATAAAAAATCAAATGTGAAATCTACTTTCTCTTAAGAAACATTTCTCTAACTTCTAGTTATAACAACTAAGCCTATTTGATATATTTTTTTAGCCAAAGTTTCAAGTCATTAATGCATACATATGCTTGAGCCCTAATAGGCTGCCCTTCCCAATGTGTGTGGTGTTGCCAACACACAAACGAGACATGTTCATGTGGCAGATAAATGGACTAGAACCTGTGCACTTATAAAACTCAAAATACAAGACAAATTTTAAATCATCTCAATAATTGACGCTTCACACACATGCAATGATACAATGTTTAAACTGAAGAGGGAGGAAAAGTGCCAAATTAGTGTCCCTATGACTGGCGTACTCTACTTTTAGAGAAAGCTTTTTAGTCCACAGCAAACCCGAACTCTTTCTACTTGCGTGATTGCTAACAGACAAGTGTCTTACAACAAACGTGGTTGTGTATTTACAAAGCAGCAGCGCTTATCTTACACATGCTATCATTTGCAAGATGAGACCAGTTCATTTTATTTTTGTGAGAACAATAGTTATCTGGATCTTCTCACCCATAGGAATCAGCTCTCAGTGTGGCAGGTGTTGTGTCTAAACCATTAGCTTGAAGTACGCAATCTAACTGTACTCATTTGCAGGTAGACTGGAGAAAAATACCCATAGTATACTTTGCGATGATTTAACAATGGCACTTTCGCTTTTTAGAATTAATATCTGCAAAGTATGACTTTCTCAAAGCATTGATTTCTGTTAAAATTTTGGGATGTTCTTTTCTTTGAGAGTGACAAATCCTGCCTGCAGTGTCTTTTTCTCCATGTCTAGAACAGATTCAGATAGCTTAATACAGCTGATAACACAGACGACCTAGGACGTGCAAAGAGGGAGAAGTCAGTTTTATAATAATATTTAAGTTTAAAACATCTGCTTCTATTTTGAGTCTACTGAAAATTTTAGTGAATAATATAACCAGCTGATGGAAATAATTCCTGGCACTTATAAAAGAAATCAACAAAATAGAATATGACCCCCGGAAGCAAAATCTTTTCTGCTAAATCTCTGATATCTTAAAACATTCAAATCTAAGATGATTCAATCACTATAATAAATTTTGAACCAAGTAAAGATTTTTTGTGGGGGATTTCTGAGGGTTTATTGACTGTTTACCAGGCATTATTTTTTAATATACAATAGAAACTCTCAGGAGTCCATAATCATATATTATATACATTAAGAGAAAAAGGACTACATCAATTTAAGATAATCTAACAATATAACTTTAGAAAATATTTATTCTTTCTTTTCTCCATAACTGAACAGATAAGTGTCTGCCTGGTTCTAGCACTAATAGAACGTACTGTGATTTTTTCAACTCTCTATTTTTTTTACTTCCAAGATAAGGTCTTGATCACTTGCACACTGGCATTTTTTTAAAAAGTTTTAAAAGAAACCATCATACTGATAAAAGACTATCATAATGATAAGTTCAAGAGTTAAAAAGTAAAACAAAGCAAAATTACCATATTTAAAAAACTAAGAAAGTCTTAAATACTCAAGTTTTTTCATTTAAAAATATTCTAGATACTTGCGTATGATGTAAAATACTTTGAATTTTTTCGTATTGAACACTTTGTGGGCATGGCAGTAAGGAGCAGGTGTTTGATCTGATTGTGTCATGGTCAGGCTCACAGGGACGGGTCATGGGATTAGTGAAGCAGCTGTTCCACTTCCTTTGAGCATCCTAATGACAACTTTCTAAAGAAGCACCGCTTGCTACATAGGCTTCCGTGGCATGTTTTCCATAACCAAATAAATGGTCATGACCTACAGTTGCATAATAACAGATGTATTCATCTACCACTTCCTTAAATCCATTGATAGTTTTATCTTTACATCAACGCTCACTCCACGTAACACGTAACACAAAGCCTGCCACCTAACAATTCCTTTTGGGACTTTTAATGATACATGCAGTGACACTAATTACCTAATCCACTCCTAAACGTATTCTGATATTTATATGATGAACAACAAAAATAAACAATGCGTCAAAGGACATTCGATTAGTGAGAAAATCTCAGAATATCAGAGTTGTTAAGGATGTAAGAGATTAGATAATCCAATATTCTCATTTGACGAATGAGGATACTGGAACTGAGTCGATTCCTGTCTCAGGCGGCTTTAAATCGATTAGAAATGAATCATATATCTAAATCTTTCTATTCCCCACACATTATGCTATTTATCAAAAGTCCTTCTGAAATGCATAATAATCGTATTCTCATGTATTTCCTTCTGAGAACTCCCATATTTCAATTCTAAAAAAAAAAAAATCTGAATTGTATTAGATTTTAAAAAATTTTTTTCAGAGAAATACTTCAAATAACACCAAGGAAATCTTTTTTATGTAAGTATTACTCACTGGCATGCTCCCACTGAAAATTTCTCTAATGTTATACCCCTTGCTATTATAGTTAATGATAGTTAGTACACCATATTCTATTAGTTCCTTCCTGGACTTAGGCACATGGAAGAAATACTTAGTTTCATCTTAATTGAGCAGAATTCAGTTGCATAGACTACCTCATGTGAATTGAACTGAGATTGTGAATTACACATAAGTGCCAGCACAGCAACGCAGAAAGTGAATTTTTTCTTCAAAGAAATTCTCTGTGCACCAGCCGACAAGGACGTGATTCACACTCACATGTGCATAAGATATATACACAGACACACAAACTCAGAAATATGACCTATGCGAGCAAGCCACAACCAAAGCAAACCTAACTCTATCAGAAAACAAAAAACCCTACAAAGGAGCATTTAAAAAAAAACAAAAAACTCAGCTGGCACAGGATCAGTTCTAACTTTCATGTCTGGCGTCTCCATCCCCGTGGGTGTGGGTTGTAGTTGTGAGCAGCTATGGGAAAAGAGTAATCGGACCTGGTCTCCATGGACATTACTTCAGAATCATTTCTGGAGGCCTGCCTGTAACACACATATGGCACCTCTGAACTGTATTGGGGGTTGGTGGGCATGTTATTGGCTAGGGACATGACACTGTACTCTTGCCTTCCGCAAGAGCCCACACTGGCCTTCTGGGTTTGAGGAGCATGGGGCGATCTCTCGCACCAATCCTCTGGGGGCCCTGGGAGCACCTTCCTTCGAGCTGCGGAGACCACATTTGCCACGATGGATTCCTGCATGCTTCTGGGTCCGAAGGCATCGTCCACTAGACCAAGAGGAGACTTCGCTGCTGCTTCCCAAGGAGTTGGTCTCTTGGTTGCTCTCTCTAGCCCATCCGTTGGTTTGCTAGAGTGGGTACAGGCAGGCTGGTGTACCCAAGGAGACGTAGCAATGGTGGGTGGCACCAATCCTCCGGGAAGAGAAAGGGAGCGCCCACTCTCCTAGAAACAATGAAAATGTTAATGTATCTCAATCCTTTTGATTTGCGCTGGTTGTTATTCTAAAGTGTTCGCAGGCGCCATTGCCAAGCACCGCAAAAAACAAACCCCTACAGTGCTTGAGGCCGGGATGGGCGTCTCTGCCTGGTGTGTAATTAGCTCTGTCTGCTACTCCAGCCCACTCTCCTCCTTGGCCCTCCCGGTTGCTCCCCGCCCCCTTTCCTAGGTGCAGGGCCCTGTTGTCACTGTGAACCCCCTTGACTCTCTTTCCCCATATGCATGTGTATGTCCACAGCCCCCCTCGTTCCTGTGCTACTTCCTGGTACAAAGCAAACAAAACGTTTTGATAACCCCGGAAACAAACTGTAAACTACTAGGCTTGTTGCTTTTTCCAAGTGACTTTTTAATCTGTTATCTCATTTTGGTCTACTGAATATAGCAAAAAGAAACAAGAACTGTTAAATACGTACCAGTTCACATCAGGGGTATGATGGAATAGCTGGCCTTTTTCCTCTCAAAATCTATTTATATGGTAAAGATCACAGGGAGTTTGATTTCCTAAATGTAGTATATTGCCCATGTCTCTGAGGGAATTACTCCTGCCTCTTACTTCATTTGCATTTTGCTTCCTTTTATGTGTATTACGTTCTTATTTCTTTGAGAGTTTGTGTCCCGGCAACATTCCTCTGCTTGGCTAATGCCCAGCAATAGAACTTACCGAAAGCTCCTGTGTTCTCTCCTATTACCCCTCTGCATTTCCGGGGACCCTGGTGACTGGCTACATTACTTCCTCACACATTGCCACTTGCATGAGACTTCCTTAGACAAACTACCGGCCAAAAGTAGCAAGGGGACACCTAGGGGACATGCAGGCCTCTAGTCTCTGGCTGCATCCAAACCCCTAATTTTAATGTGTTTCCAAAGCAACTGTTATGCCTTGTTCTCCGCTACCATTTGCCACCCATCTCTGTCCCCAGGTTCATGCTGTTCTCTGCCTGGCTGTTGACATGAAGCCGTGTGACGTACCCTGAGCCAGGAATGACCAAAATGACCCGAAAATAATGCGGGTGTTTCTTCTGTTTTGAGGTTTGAATATCTGATGGCAGAATCCCAGCACAACGTGGGGTGGATCCTGGGTCGTCACTTCTACTATGGGTTATATTATTATCAAAGGAATTCACATTTTCGATATGAGGATTTAACCAACATGTTAAATGGGCTTTACCCATGACATGTCATGGTATTGCTTCTTCTTCTTCTTCTTTTTTTTTTTTTTTGGTCTTTTACTACCTTTAAACTTTATTTAATGAATGTTTTTCCATCGCCTCTAGATGAAAACTTAGCAGGGCCTGTGACGTTTTGCTTTTAGGAATAGTTCTGTGGTTACCTTAAGTTACCCCAACCAGTCTTACTTTGACATAGGAGGTTCCACTCCCTGGAATAACAAACTGTAATTTCAACGTAAGGGGCACCTTCCTTCAGGGGAAGAGCTGTAGTTGGCTTCCTCACCCTTTCCTTCCACTTCCTCTCTCAGCTCGCTAACTCTGCCTTCTGCACCCTGGGCTTGGAGGGAGAGGACGGCCGAGAAGAAAAAAGAGCAGGAGGAAGTTTTTCCTTGGTTTAGTGACGTCCTGTTCCGGCTTCTCACTCTTGGGGCCAGACAGGCCCAGAGAGGACACTTCCATGAGCTCTTTGAAGAGTCCCGTCACAGAGGACATCTTGCTTACATGTCCATTCTTCGCTTCATGTCAATTCGTCTCTATGCTGGGGTGACTTGGGACCCATCTGTGTCCCCTTAGCAAGCTGTCTACCCACAGTGTGCAGCTACTAAAATGTATTTGCCCCCTTGGAGAGGCCACAAGATGACCCCAACCAAGTCCCCCTTGCTCCTGGCTTGCCCTGGTCCACGGGGAACACTCACATCATCTATCCGTGAAAATGTGGCAGAAAACTTCCTGATTTTTTGCCAAAAACAGTTTGTCAGCCTGTCCGTCGCCCTCCAGATTTCCTGCGAGGGAGTCAGACTGACCTTAGTCCACTCTGACCTGCCACCTCTCCTCGTGCCGGCAGCTCACGTCCGGTTCTCCAAGAAGCCACTTGGAAGCTCTCCTCCCACGCGGCCCGAGGAGGGGCGGCAGGGCCCCTCCGCTCCACCTCTCCAAACGCACACTCTTCGACACCCCAGAAGTCCCTGCACAAAATCCTCTCTCCTTATCACACTCAGCCCCCTTTCATCACCTGGGGTTCTCGAGAATTGTGGATATAGTTTGCTACTATTTGTTTTTGCAAAGTCTGTATTTTAATCTGGAATCTCATACACCAGTACAAACCCACATGCTAAGTGAGAACGTCATTCAAACTGACTGAAGGGCCACGTCATCTGGCAGATGGCGTAGTGAACATTGCACGTGGAACATTCGAGTCTGTGTGTATTTAAGTGTTCAACTCATGAGAGCTCGTGCCAATATTTAGCCAGTCCAATATAATGCACGCAAGATTCCCATTGCACTCTTGGGTCACCTGGTGTTACATATTCCCACAAAAGGGCTGAACACCAAGGAGGCATTTTCCTTCCTCTCCCTTTAATAAAAGCCAGCATCAGTAGATCGCTTACTGTGTGGCAGCCAGTGAGGGCTAATTGCTTTGTGTGGACTATGTCATATAATCTTCACAACAACCCCACAACGTTGGTGCTATTATTATCCCTATTTTCCTGCAGACAAGGAGACTTGGAGAGGGTAAGTAACTTCCCCATGTATAGAAAGCTAACAAGCTTTGGGCGGGGAGTCGAACACTGGCAGTCTCATACCAGAGTTCTTCATTGAATTAGACTGTACTTGCAATGAAATCATTATGCAAGCACATCTTTTTTTAAAAAAAGGTTCAAATCCATGCAAATTAAACGAAATGAGATCTTAGAAATTTTGGAAAGGATCATTTAAATTTTGACTACATTTGGATTCATCGGTACTGGCATGTTGCCATTTGTACCATTTATTGTGAGAGTGTATCGTGAGAGCCAGCGGGTGACGAGTGCATAGGGAACACGGCGCATCACATTTAATGCACTTCTGCTACATGAAGGTGAGGCGCTGAGGGGTCTCTGCCTGCAGGAGAGAAGCTCAGAGGAGCTGAGGATCTTTCTCAGCTTAACATAAACCATCTTTTCACGTCAATTAAATGTTGATTGATCCACACGGCCTATTAATGAAGCAGCTTAGTTACTTAGCTCCCTTGTTAAGCTGTCTAGTAACCAATTTAACTGGCTGAGAACACTTGACATTTAAAAAGAAAGTGTCATCAGAGGCTTACTAAGGATAATGAAATGAATTCTAAACTAAAGCAATGTAAATAGTCCTAGAAGCCAAAGAAGTTTAATGTGATGTATGTTTTGAAATTTAAACTATTTTATACCATCAACCTTGAAAGCTAAACAATTCTCCTGGCTGAAATCCTGCTTACTCGTGCACTGCAGAGAAAAGTCTCCAACCGACAAATATTATTTCAACTTCTTTCCCCTTTAAACATTTCCCCATTTACATGATCAGTAAATATAATACTTATCACAAACTTGCGTTTTATCATAAACAGATTCCAGGAGGCCAAGAAAAACAAACAGGAATAAATGGTATTTCTTTGGCCTTTTCAAGCATTGATGAGAATTTCTGAAAAGCAGAGGTCGGAAGGGGCACACACATGGAAGAAAGAACGCGGGGAGCACAGGCACTCCCCATTTTTTCCATTTTCTCAGGTCAAAATCTTGGGAGTCAGCACTGACCCCTCTCCGTCTTACACGACACACCTGCTCGGTCGGCAAATTCTGCCAGCACAGCCTTCAAAATATGTCCCGTATCTGACCGTTTCTTTTCACCTCCCCTGGAACCATCCTGGACTAAGTCACACAGATTCTCGCCTGTGTCACTGTCTGCTAACCGGTTCCCCTAGTTCCATCCTTGCTTCCTTTGGTCTGTTATTAACATGCCAGCCAAAATTATCCTGTTTAAACCTAAGTCAGATTATGTCACTTAGTCCTCTGACGAAAACCCTCCAATGGTTCTCATTTCAAAAAAGGAAGAACCAAAGTCTTTTCATTGACCCCCAAGACCCCACAGAACCTGCCGAGTGGGCTCCTACACCCCCGACTCCATTTCCCTCCCACGCTCCCTCTCCCTTTGCTCCTGGCCACAGTCTCTGCTATTCCTTGCACACTCTGGGCACACTCATGCCTTGGGATTTTATCCGCGCTGATCCTTTGTCTGGGACACGACACCCCAGGTCCCAGCATGACTCCTGCCTTACTCAGACATCACATGATCACTCTATTGGGCAAGTCCCTTGCGTTCTCCAAATTCCCTATCTGCCTCTCCTGCTTGCTTTCTTTCCTTAGGCTTACATCCGTCTGACATGATAAATGTTTTCCTTAATCATTTTGTTTACTTGTCTCTCCCCACTAGAAATTAAGGTCCATCTAAGGGTAAAAGTTTTTTGTTTTATTATGACGTCCCTAGAATAGTGCTTGGCACCGGAATAGTAGGTGCTGAGTAAGTATTTGTTGAATAGAGGAATGATAATTTCCATATCAGGCTGTCGTAAGTAGAAAATTTGGTTATCTTCACCAAAAGATAACCATACATGTAGCCCTTCTCACACCTCAGCTACATGTGGCCAGGGACACACACAAAGAGAACCATCCCACCACCTCCAACACATGCATATCAACATGCACTCCAAGGCATGTTTAGCAAGACAGACAGGATTAGTCACTATTTAGGAACAATTCAATTTTTCTGAATAGGTGGAAGATTTTAAAGCACGAATAATGATTTGCATTTCAGGTCCACGGCAGTTTCAGGGTTTCAAACTGATTTTGCAAGTGAGAAAAGTCTTATGGAAAAGTATGCATGAATCCTAAACATAGCCTGAAGTACTGTTTGCAAGACTAAAAAAAAAAAAAGACCTAAGAAGGAAAAGATAACGGAGACTGGAATTAGTTAAACTGAAGAAGAGAAAGCTGATCTACCATTTATCGTGAGAGTGTAAGTAGGTGTTAGGAAAAGGCAGCCTTTACTAACTAATCTCTTAGGGTCACTCTCAGCTCTGGCAGATCTTCAATAACAATTTTCTTGACACTAGAAGCAGTTAAACACTGGAAAAAATTTCTTTTTTTAGAATCCCTTTATCTAGAGGTTTTTAAATATAGGACAAATACTCCTTTGAGGTGACTTAGATACAATCGAGCTTGCGGGGTGGGGGACGAGAATTTTAAGGTCATTTTTGTTACAAACACCACACGTGCGCACTGTTAAGTTGGAACTGACTGCTGGGCACACACGTGCACAGAGGGAAGTAAATCTCAAAGAGAATAAAGCAGCGGGGAGTGGGGAGGAGGGGACGGGCGAAAACCTACCTGACGGGTACAGTGAACACTGTCTGGGTGATGAGCACACTTAGAACCCTGACTCGAACACTACACAAGTGATCCATGTAACCAAAAACACTTGTACCCCTGTAATACTTTGAAATTTAAAGAAAAAGAGAGAAAACAGTCTATTCCTCATGTTCCCTACAACTTGCCTTCTTAAAGTGGATCTTAAGTTTTCTTCCCCCAAGTGGAGGTTCGGGAAATTCTGTTGTACTCTCTTATCTAGAAAATGAGGAGCGTGCCTATTTCTTTAGACAAAAGTTCTCAGTATCATTCCGCCTGCCAAGAACAGGGCTGAGAATCAGGATTAATAAGCCATATTTTTTAACAGAAAAGCAGCCAAGTAAACACATTGTTTAAATAGTTCCATGATTGCGAGGGCGCTCATGTCAAAATAAGAGGTGTGCTTTTGTGGCATCTCGGGCTGGCTCTGTCACCGACTCTTCGTCTTTGATTAACTCTTAGATTAAATTTTCTGTTCTAAAACAGTAGACTTCTTAAATAAAAAGTTTTACTTCAAGCTTGAAGGAAACCTGTTTGTGAGAAAGGGTAAGGGGTGTAAATGACAATGGAAGTCAGCACGTTATATTGGAAGGAATGTGAACTTGGACGTCACACTGACCTGGGAGTCCTGCCTTTGCCTCCTGTGACCCGGTGTGATTCAACCTCTCCCAGCCTTACTTTCCTTAGCTGTAAAACAGGAACAATGGCGGACGATTATGGGTAGAGTAGGGGTTGCATTTGTAAATTGAATGCCACGTAGCATAACGAATGGTGATTATTTTTGTTATTGTGAGAAGTGGCCCTGTAAAGGTGTCAAGAGACCTGGCAGAACCTTTTGTTCAAGAGGCAAATGCATAGGCCGGCTGCCGAACCAGGGTAAAAATAGGAGGGAGCCTTGCCTTTGAAGTGGAGTTAGCAGCGAGCGCCCAGACACTGCTGTGCCAGCCCCGGCCTCCCTCCTGCCACAGAGCTCAGGCAGCTGGGCTGGCAGAAACAGTGCCACTGACCTCATCTCCCTGCTAGGGCTGAGTGGGCCAAAATACAGACTTCTTGATTTTTTTCTTTAACCTTCTATTCTAAAGCGATAAAAATAACCACACGCAACTTAAGGTCATGAAGACAGATGTTAAGGAGGAATCTGTGCATACGCTTTTGTGGCCCTTTTTATCACAGAAGCAACGATAATAATAACTAAATGTATAGAATTTTTATAATCTTCTAGTCACAGTTCTCAGCACTTTGTGTTTATTAGCTCATGTAATCCTCTCAACAACCCCACAATCTCCATCTTGCAAATAAGGAAACCAAGGCACAGAAATCAGGTAATGTGCCCTATGTCGTACAGCTAGTATGTGTTTGTATAGGGAAATTGGAGAATTAAAGCCATAGGTAATAACATTTTATTTGAATAATGTATTTTAAGGTATTAAATCTGTTAATGGAAAAAATTGCCATATCAGCAATTTTTACCTTCTCACCCTCAAAAAAGAAGTATGCTACTCTACAAATTATATCTACAAATTATAGCCTATGAAAATACTTCTATTAAGACAGACTGTGTTCTATTTAAATAGCTGGAATTACCATTTTAACTTTTTTGTCATTCTTGGGGAAAAGCCTTACTCGTGTATATTTTTATAAAAGTCTAGTTTAATTCATTTGAACACAAAAATAAATCTTTTAGACACTTTTGAAAATATTTTCTGAAAAATTTTCTCTTTCCTCAAAAGGTTTAAATGGTAAAAGTCATTCATATAGATTCCCACCATAGAAAGAATAAATAATAGATATCAAAAGTTCAGATTTCATCAGTTTCTATAGAAAAGAAAAGTCATTTTCACATAAACAAAGGATGTCGATCTTGTATAAAATGAATGAACTTTTGACCTTGTGGGAGCTTTTTGTAGAGAAAAATGTCAGTGCCTGGCACATAGTAAGTACTTAATAAAGGAGAGTCATCTTTTATTAGTATAACAATTAACATGTTACACACCTTATTCAATTATAATACATTATAAAACCCACTTAAAAGTGTGTTTAACTATGTGACTATAGCTTTAGCTGTCTATAATATCCTAAATACCCTTCTTTCCTGAAAAAAACCCAGGCAACCATCTCCTCCCCCTCGTTTACAAAAGAAAAGCTGCCATGAATGTGCTTTGACTGCTAGAAGGAAAGTGAGGAAAAAATGATTTTTTTATAGATTATGTGCTGACTCTTTGAGGTAGAGCTAACATCCCTTAAGCAAAATTATTTTCCAAGTAGAATGGCTTTTGATTTCTTAGAGGAAAATCTTACCAGTTAAGACTTTTTTTTTTTTTTTTGAGACAGAGTCTCGCTCTGTTGCCCTGGCTAGAGTGCCATGGCCTCAGCCTAGCTCACAGCAACCTCAAACTCCTGGGTTTAAGCCATCCTCCTGCCTCAGCCTCCCGAGTACCCAGGACAAGAACAAGTATTCTTAAGAAACATGCGCATACCATCTAACAAACTTGATCTGGCCTTTGAACGAGAACATTCTCAAAACTTCCCCACTGGTGTGTTTTTGAGCCATCCACTGTCACAACTTCTAATTACATTAAAAACCTTGACGAATCAAAGCTGGTTAATGGTAGTGACGTAGGCACATCAATAACCACACGACCACGACACAGGACCACATTCTTTCACAGAGACGTAGAGAACACACGCGGGGGAAAGTGCGTGTCTGGTCTTTGCAATTGTGTTTCTGTCCATGACATCCCTCAGCTCATTAAATGGGTCCTTTGATTCACACCCTGGGTCCTGAATAAATTGTTCAACCTAGTGTTCTTGAGAAATTGAAGACTTACTGCCAAATCATATTTATGTTGTCCTCGTCAAAAACATGGCCCCAGAGTGATATTTAACATTAGGAATCATAAATCCAACTCTTCATCGGGAAAGGTATAGACGACTTGTTTTCTGAAGCACAGAGTAGAAAAAAGTCATGCTTACTGCCCTTACCACCCTCTCTGGTCCAAGTGGTAAGTATTATTTAAGATATCTTTCTTGTTTGAGGGAATTTACGCGATAATTTCACGCATGTCGTTTCATTTTAGAGACACGGGCATGCCATGAAGTAGGCGAGATTTTCAAAAGTCTGATTGCTTTGGAATAGATAGATAAAAGACCAATAAGGGGAAAAATGGATTAAAGCAGAATATACAATGATAGTCATGACCATGTGCTTTTCAAATGCAAATGAGAAACTTAGGGAAACATCTTTTGTCAGAAGTATCCTAGGTACATTTTTTCAAAATAAGAAGGATTTACTTCCCTTGAAAATATTAATCCCAGATAGTTGTAGTCTGTCTTTAATGGTTCAAGGGGAAGTCTTGTGAGGTTTTAGAATACTTGTCCACTTAACAAACTTTTAAAATTAGAGACTAAATATTTAGTTTTGCCCTGGGCATTAGCTGTTATTACAGCTGTTTTCTATTGGCAAAACTTTCTTTAATGCATTCACAGCACTGCAATGTATAATTATTTAGATATAGCATTGCATGTAAATACAACAGCAAATTTTTCTGCCTTGGCTATATGTTTATTAAAAGGATCTTATTCTTTATTATTCACCTGACTTCCAAAGTTTGCCTTCATTTTGATGCTAGGTATTTATTGACTATTGCAATTGCTACATGATTTTTTCACTTTTAGTATTGATTCATGCAAATGCATAGATGAATTTACAAAAATCTTGTGAATTATTAGTAGCTATGAATTTTTAATACCTACAAATACTACATCAACCCTCTTAACCATTTGGAATAGTCTTAAAATAAAAAATAACTTCTTCTGGAGGTACCAAAATGTCTAGGCCCTCATAAATACACATTTGAGAGTGAAAGAGGAAGAGAGATCCTTCATATATATGTATATATGTAATACATATGTCTGAAGTTCTTAAGCAACCATTTTCAAAAAATGCAGAGGGAAAGGATGGAAAAAGAAATAACTGGAGCTTAACTATTTGTAAAAAGATTCCCAACCGATATCAGTCAAAAGCTTCCTCTCCAATCAGAGAGGTCATTGGACACACTCTGCTAGTGGGGTGCAGGTTCCCCAGTTAATGGCGGGTTTCCCCAGTTTCATTCTTATTCTTAATCTTGCCTATTTCAATATTGTTAAACCTAATGCAAGCAAGTTCCTTTAAAAATAGAATTAGTAGGTCAGTGATGCTTTGATCATCTGGCGTCACACCTGCACTGTCACCTGGGCCTTGATTAACTGCCTCATTCATGAACATCCAAGTTTATCGGTCTTTTTTCTTCCCACTGGAAATGTACAAACATATATTTCGTATCACAGAACTTCCAAACACGTCACCATCTTTTTTGTTTTAGAAATAAACTGTAGGCCGGGCGCGGTGGCTCACGCCTGTAATCCTAGCACTCTGGGAGGCCGAGGCGGGAGGATTGTTTGAACTCAGGAGTTCGAGACCAGCCTGAGCAAGAGCGAGACCCCATCTTTACTAAAAATAGAAAGAAATTGGCTGGATAACTAAAAATATACAGAAAAAAATTAGCCGGACATGGTGGCACACGCCTGTAGTCCCAGTTGGGAGGCTGAGGCAGGAGGATCGCTTGAGCTCAGGAGTTTGAGGTTGCTGTGAGCTAGGCTGACTCCACGGCACTCTAGCCTGGGCAAGAGAGTGAGACTCTGTCTCAAAAAAAAAAAAAAAGAAAGAAAGAAACTGTAGTGTGACAAAGGTTTGGGAACAATGTGCTTGTCGGGATCCACACTGTTCCCGAGTGGGCCTACCTACTCCTGTGCACGGTGCGCTCTTCTATGTTTCAGCAGCCTCTGCCTGAGTTTGCGTTTGGTCATCTACTGCACTATTTGCTTGTATTAATGTTAGGGTTAAACAAAAATGTTGGGCTCTCTCCCTGTGATACCTCAAGTGCCTGAACCTCCTTCTTCTCTTGAAAATTTTACGATTGCATTTATTTTCATTTGAAAAAGCTAACTAGCATTCAAAGTGCTTCAAAATTTTCCTTTAGCCTAGATCCCAAAATAAGAATGTTTAGATTACCACCAGAGAGATTTAAGTGTTATTAATAAGAACATTTTTGATTGGAGATAACAGACTCTAGGGCCCTGCAGCCGACGGAAGTCATACAATTCCTTTCCCAGAGATAAGAAAAACGGCCAAGGCACTTCAGACAATCAATCCCTTTTCTAGATGATAAAATTATATCACTCCATTCCTAGAAATATTTATGCTCATTCTTGAGTAGAGGCAGAGGTCAGATAAAATCACATCTCAAGGTCCCCTTTATTCTTCTATTTTAGAAAAAGAATATTCAAGGCACGTTGTAGTATAACGCAACAAGCTTTGGACCGGCGGCCTGCGAAGCGCTGAGCGGGGAAGAGGGTTTGCTGCCATCTCCTGGGCGTTGGAAGGAAAGTCAGCAAGCTGGTGGCTGAACATGAAAACTATGAATGGGTTTTAAATAATAAAGTTGACTTAAATGTTTTACATATTAGAAAAGTGTTTTTCTAAGTGTGGTTTACAACCATTAGCATCAGAATCACCTGGGGTGTATGTTACAAAAACCTAGACATCAGAATCTCCAAGGCGGGGCCAGGAGGGGGAAAAAAAAAAAATCTTAATTTTCCCCTGGGAGCAAAGGTTGGAAAGCATATGTTACAACACTAGGAAGACAATAGTTTGCTCAAACTAAGGTGCTGGGTATAAAGGAAATCATGTTAGTTGGTGAGTGAAGTGTAAAATTAAAACTAAAATAAAAAGTTCTAAGTGATGGTATATTTTGCTTTGCTTTTCGTTTCAGTAGTACCCCCCACAGTGAGTTGTGACGTTTCTGTGGGTATTCCACCATGTAGAATCGAAATCTATTTGGAACATATTGTGCTTACATGAAGAATTATGATCATTTGATAAACATTAACGAGTAGTCCAGTGGGGCAGAACCACCATCAACAGACTCTGAATATGAGTTTAAAAAAAAAAACCAAACCTCAAACCAAAGACCTGATTGTGGAAAGGTTGGAACGATACCTTGAATTAGCGCTTTCTATTAGTCCAGCCTATTCCCTGGTGATTCCTATCTCTAGAGATGGTTTTGTGAACATTTCTTTACTAATCTGAGATATGCCAAGACTGAAAAGAACTAAGGGGCATGCAATGCCAGAAAGAGACCTCGTTTTGTTTTGTTTTTTCAAATGGAATTAAATGACACAAAAGGAAAACTAAACTAAATCAATTTAATTGTATTTGAAAAGAAAGCTATTTTGGATTCAGATAAAATTTTCAGAATCTCTGTCTGGGGGATGGACACACTTGAAGCTCTGACTCAGGTTGGGCAAGGGTAATATACGTAACCTAACCATCTGTACCCCCATAATATGCTGAAATAAAAAAAAAAGAGACAAAAAAGAAAAAAGGACAAATTAAAAAAAAAATTTCAGAATCTCAGCTTATTTTAATTTTTTTTTTTTTTCTTCTTCAGGACCAGTCCTGACTTCTGCTTCTGACTCAGAAGGATTCTAGAAGTGCCAGAAAACCCACAAAAATTCCCTGGGTTTTGAACGGTGGCTGGAATGTTAAGTTCCTCCCTACACCAGTCGCCCAGATTCTGAGAATTGTGTTTCATCACTTGCCCTGTGAGCTGGGTGTTCGCTCCGTTTGGGCTGAGGTTTCGCTCCTTCTGTTTTTGGAAAGTGATCATACTTCTCAGGCAAGGGGATCTGTTACTCTAAAAAGGCCAGGTTGCTGACCCTTTGTCCTAGGACAGCGCTGGAAAGAAGGGATGACAGCTGTGAACGGCACCCTCCTAGGTCAGCCGGGTGCTGTCAGAGCCCAACTGCTTGCAGGTCTGAAGTGGGGTAGTCTCAGGGGAAGGGTTGCCAACTGTTCCACTTTCTGTGCGATAGGCCTATTTAAGCTTCAACCATCCTAGAACCTTTCTCAGGATACCAACTATCCTATTTTGAGAATATATTCGATTTACAAATATTTCCCCATTAAGAGTTCTCTTTATATTGTCAAGTACACCACATTTGTTCTATTTGATATTGGTAATTTGAACGGAACACAGTACCTTTATAGGAGAGTCTCAAAGCTGATGTTAGGTTTATTTTAAAAAATATTGAACTAGTCATTTTGAATCCTGGTCTCATCTTTGTATACCACGGAAACAGTGCTAGGACAATCGATGAACACAAAGCAGAAAAACATTGACAAACAGGCTGAATACAGAGGAATGTCAACATATAAAGCTTCTGTAAGAAAAAAAAGTAGAGAAGAAAAAAAAACTTTCCATCAAAGACTCCTGGGAATAGGTTTTTTATGTCAATATGATATTGATCCTGACACTGCTCCTGCTTTTTCTGTTTTCGTTGTGGGAGGTCCCTTAAGCCGGGATTCATATTAACAGAGAACACAAAAGAACTTGCTTAATTGTGTGTTTTTCTCCTTAGAAGATTTCAAAATAGTAGCTATTATTTATTATGTGCCCTTTACAGTAATATTAATAGCTAACACATGTTAAATACTTTCTATGTGCCAGGCACTGTTTTAGACACATTATGAATATTGATCACTGAATCTTCCCAGCAGCTAGAGGTCCTCCTGTCACTGTCCCCATTTGCAGCTGAGGTTCTGAAGCACAGAGCAGCCGAATCCTTTGCCCAAAGTCTCCCAACTAGCAAGAGGCAGGCCTGGGATCTGACACAGGCAGGTTAGCCCACAGCCCACACCCTTGACCACTGCAAAAACTGCTCAAGGTTTATATATGTTACTCACCTAATCATGTGGAGAAGTTCATTTAAAGAATGGTTATATTTTGCTTCCCCTCAATCAAAAATCATGGGTTTTTTTCTAATTTAAAAATTTAGGGGAGCTTTTCTCCTGCATTAGTGTTACTAGAATTTGAAGATTTTCTCTTCATCACTATTTTCTTTTTCTTTAATTTACCAAATGTAAATTAGCACAACTCTGGTAACATAAGGTGCTAATAGTTGGCTGGAATTGGTGGGTGTTTGAGGCAGTTGGTCTGGTCCTCCCTGGTTATTCATTCAATGGAAACCAACAAAACACTGAGCTTCCTTCTACCATGTATTGAGTTATAAGCAAATAGGCTGATTAAAATAAAAACTATAGCTTTTCTCCATAGACCTTGTTTACCGTATTTATCACTTGGCGCTACCAAACTCTAAGAAGATTTTTCAATATTTCTCACTTTGATTTAGAAGCTTTAGTGTAACTTTTGAGTTATTTCTGAGACATGTAAACCTCATCACCTCTGATGAGCAGCTCCTCTCATCTGTGCCCCCTCAGGGTCCTCAGCCTTAGCCCTAGCATGTTAGACAAGTTCCTTAACTTTTCTTTACCTCGATTTTCTCATCTCAAAGTGGGACAAAAACAATACCCACCTCATACTTTAGTCATGTTGTAATGACTAAAACAGTTGATACTTATAAAATACTTACAGTGGCACTTTGCACATGGTAAGCCCCCGTAACTGTCATCTTATTAGTGGCTCTATACTTTTAAGCTAAAGCAATGGAGCTCTGCACATAACAGTGAGTTTTTACAGTTAACCTGGAAGCCCACATCTTCTTTTCTTGGAGTTAGTGACGGAAATGTTCAAGACCCATGTTTAGAATCCATTACACTAGTTCTCAGAAGATGTTTTCAAAATAACAATGAGACATAGTTTAAGGAAACAAAAAAAACACTGGAAAAAAATGTAAGGTGTAAAAATGTCCTTGCTGGGAAGTCTTTGACAGAAATAACTGTTGAGAAATCTTCTATTGAGGACACTTTGTGGCAGGAAGGGTTTGCTTCCTCATGCACACCAGGGTGACGCCAGCGTGGCCCAGAGAGGCACCGCGGAGCTCTAAGATTCCAGGGGTAACTACTTTTTCAGAGTATAGTTTAAAGCACTGAAAATGTGTGACTCCCTCGGTATTATTCTGTTTAGAATTATTCCTGTTGAAATGCCTCGAGTTATGATCAGCTTAGTAGCAAACCAAGCTGGGTGCTGATTCACTGCTTAATAGGAAAGTTCCCTGAATTACATTTACTCAGAAAGGCATGAAACCAAGAGGGGCACTTCCTTCATGTTGAGATTTTGATGATGTTTTATTTTTTAAATTCACATTCTTCCCTGTTCCCAGACCATGAATAACACTATTCATTCTGAAGTCAGAAAATGAAAGCATTGGGAGAACTCATACAAAATTCCTGTCAAATCCATCTTTTTTACTTGTAAAACAGATGCTTCTCTCTCAGAGACTGGCTTGGACTGTCACCGTGCTGCCATCACATCTGATTTTTATGAGCAATCTTAGGAAAGTGGAGTCTTTCTTAATGGCACTCAGCATGGTTAAAGCCACCTGTAAAGCACGGACAGCTCTGGGTGAATCAGTGTGGTGAAGACACAGTTAACAGGTCTCAGGGAGTGGGACGCGGGGTCTGATGGGACTGTGGAAACCGTGTGACGGTCGGGAGAGCCCAGGTGGAACATCAGACACATGTCGATGTCTAGCCCTAAAGCACGACTTAAAAGCTTAGTGATCACTGGCCAAGCTGTTCAGCTCTCTGAGCTTCAGATACTTCATCTGAAAAATGGGAATACTACCTTCTTTTTCAGGCTAATTCTGAGGAGTAAATGAAATTGCAGCATAATTGATTAAGAATGCACGTTGCAGGCCGGGCGCGGTGGCTCCCACTTGTAATCCTAGCACTCTGGGAGGCCGAGGCGGGCGGATCGTTTGAGCTCAGGAGTTCGAGACCAGCCTGAGCAAGAGCGAGACCCCGTCTCTACTAAAAACACAAAGAAATTGGCCAAACAACTAAAAATAGAAAAAATTAGCCAGGCATGGTGGGGCGTGTCTGTAGTCCCAGCTACTCGGGAGGCTGAGGCAGGAGGATCGCTTGAGCCCAGAAGTCTGAGGTTGCTGTGAGCTAGGCTGATGCCACAGCACTTTAGCCCAGGCAACAGAGCCAGACTCAGTCTCAAAAAAAAGAAAAAAGAAAAAAAAAAAAAGAATGCAGGTTGCAGACTGAATTATGGGCCTGTTATGTAACATGGTGTTATCTTGGACAAGTGACCCAGCCTCTTTGTGCCTCAGACCCCCTCTATAGTCTATAAAATGGGGATAATGACGGCACCTGTCTCCTAAGGACTACTGATTAAAAGTGAAAATCTCTCAAAGACACTCAGCACGATTCAGGGCCCAAAGTTTGTGCTCAGTTAAGTTTAGCTATTATTATAACTTATGCAAAATTTTTATCACAGTTTCTGTATATAGCAAAAAGTGAACACATTAACTCCCACCTTTTCCTCGGGCCCCATGAGGTTGTGTGAATGGCAGCCACAGCTTCTGTCCCCACCCATATCATCCTGGCTTGGACCACAAGGCTAGATTCAAGGCTGTGGGTAGCCTTGAAAACAGCTTATTCCACCAAATAAAAGTATCAAAGGTTCCTGCCTTCTAAAATGTATCCTGAAGAAAACAAAACAAAACACTGTGCTTTTTGTTATTTACTTCCAAGAAGAACATTTTTCTGTTTATTCCTAGAATGTGCATTTTTTTTTCAACTCAGGGCCAATTAGAATCTTTGACTTTTTAAACATTTTTTTTCATGAACAAACCATTAACAGTTACCAAGTTGCTCATGAAGTAGGAGCTGTGAAAGCAGGATTTCTCCATGGGAACTTTGACTGTTACGATTTTGAGTATTATCATGGTCAAGTAGAGGAAGCAGGGTGGGCTGGAAAGCAGGTCCTCGTGATATTCGGATTAGGGACTCGAATTTATATTTCACCGATCACAAAGCACAGCTAATTTAGATAAACATGTGAAGAACGAGATAAATGGAGATAAACATGAAGAGCTTCACATTTAGAACCAAAAAAATGAAAATTTGAAATATTATGTGTATGAATAACAAAAAAATTACTTAAACTATAAGATGCTTTAGAAGTCTAACTTTCTTCTCTGTGCACTTGAGATGTACTTTAGTAGCTGGTAAGCCTTTGATAAAATCAGGACTCTGAGAAATGTCTGACAGATTTGATATTTTTTAATTAAATTTCTGTGCATTTAATTGCCTCTGAGGAGTTCTCTGATTTCCAAGAGCCAAGTAGTAGTTTAGTGTACAAATATACATTCCATAGAAACATAAGTTTTTGGATTTTCTTTTAACTGGGAAACTAGCTGCACCTGAGAACATCCAGGTGCTCTGACTCGAGGGCTCCGCTGGGAGATGGTTTTTATTGGCCTGATGCTCACAGGATGACCTGCGATGACTGCACTTTTGTTTTTTAGAACTGTAGAGGGATAAACGGAGACTGGCCTCTTAGAGCAACTTTGCCTGGTGTTTGGGTCCTGTGGGAATTTATTGGCCTGCTTTCTGGCCCTTGGCCAACCCTGATGGAACGTCTAGAGAATTCATTTCTGATTTTTCTCAGAATACTTGTTGACTAACTCGGCAACTCTGAAGTGTCACATGAGTCTTTGTGTCCCCCAGAGTCCAGCGATATGGGGACATAAGACCAGCAAGGGTCATTGTTTATGGGAATATAATGTTGGTTCTTAGAATTGACATATTTTTCTCATGAACTTATAAAATTTTTTTAAAACAAACTCGACAACCCTGATTTTAGGAGGAAACAAGCACACACCCCACCACTTTCCTCTGGAAGCGTTCTAAGCATTTGGCTTTTCAGAAAACAATCACTTCTTTTTGATGACTGTGACTTCAAATGTCCTTTCTGGCAGCTGGTGGTGACTCATAAAATAGCAACTGATTTCAGGAACTCACTCTTAGGATGTGGTGCTTGCAGGTTCTATGGTTTATAACTGCATGGAGTGACACACAGCAAGGGGCTTTTATCTGAAAGAGTAAATCTCAGCTCGGACACAAGCAGACGTGTGTTTTGCTCTTAAGAGGCTTGAACTGTGGAAGAGACGCACAAAGTGTTCGATATGCCTGTCAGCAGCAAAACGACCTTCAAAGTTCTTTAATCCAGTAACTGCAAGTAAGAAAATGGTCCTACATGTGTTAGTTCACCCCCTTTAATGTAGATCTTTTTTTTTTTTTCCCACATCTCAGATGTGACTCTTGCCAAGGCTAGAATTTAGGCTGTGTGATAATACTTAGCTGTCCTTCAATGACTGCTTCTTGAAAGAAGTCAGCACTGTCTAGAATAGTTAAATAATACAGGCTTATTTTAAAGAGCTATTTGTTACTCTGATTGGTTTTCCTATGCTGAAAATAAGTTGCTTCTTGTGAAGAACAAATGAGACTGTTAGTGCAGAGACTTGATATACATTATCACTAATAATCATACTAGATATATTTTGAAGTACAAAGTTTTACATGCTCTAGAATGATAACCTAAATGTGTCATATGAAACGCAGTCCTAAAAAATGTATGCTTTACACTATCAATGCAGAAAGTGTGCTTTTTTCCTCTCTCAAAACTGGATGTGTCTATTAATAAAATATTAGAAATAAAGCTGTAAATGTTCTAAGATTAAGGTGGCAATGCTCAGATTCCCAATCTGCCCTCCAACGAGACTGAGGGGAATACATCATACTTATATTTAACAGCACCTCTCTTCCTCCTAGAATCTCCTGTGTTACACAGACTCACTGCAGCGTAACACTCGGGGCAGGAAGAGACGGCCGACACATTTATTAAGGGGAAACTCGTAGAAAGAGAAATTTGTTGACGGTCCTGCAGAAAGTCAGTGACTGATTACCTTTCAGTTTCTATCCCAGCGCCTGTATAAACCATGGTGTGGATCCCTTGGGATGATATACGTAAGGTCCCTAATGTAACATAGCCACTCAGTGAATTATCATTGCTGTTGAGCTGAAAACGAAAACTGACTTCATGGGTGTTCTGCTGAGAAATTAAGCTAACAGAGGACAAAGGAAGAGGCAAGGTGCTAAAAACTAAAAAAAATATGCCTCCCCAAACTTCATGACCAATCAACCAACCATCACCACACATAAACCAACAGCACTCTGATTGCAAAAGGTGCCCAGCAGGAGGGAAGCTGATGTCTCCCACCTGCCACACTGACATCACTTGCATAGACCCAAGTTGGAAGGTGCCACATACAGCACCCTACGGGGGTTGGGGGGACAATAGGGAAAGGAAATCCCTCTCACTCCAGGGAGCAGGTTAGCCCTCCCTCCCACTTCCCATATCCCTCAGAGTGAGACCTATACTACCAGTTCTCAGTCGAAATTGTAGATGCTTTGACTGCATGCATACCTGACATGCCTCTTAGAAGATTTGGGGGAACCCTAGACAGTCCTAGGATGACTAGAAGACACAGTCATGTTAGTTGTGTCTTCAGTCATCAACTCCAAATAATGGCTCTGCTAAGACTGCCACCTGTCCAACAGGAAATGAACTGAAAACACTTCTCATTCCTGCATACCACAAACCTCTGGAAATACTTCTGGGTCATTATCATTCTGGGACACTTTTGAATCGATTATCTCAAATTGACTACTTGTGTTCCATGTCCTTCCTCTAATTCGTGCTGTTCTTTAAATGCTATGTTAAAAATGCAACGCCATAAAAATGATCTCCTTTCCTGCCTCTTCTTAAGAAGCCTTTTTTGGTTGTTCTATTAGAAAAGAATGCAAAATGCACAGCATTCAACAGATTTCCTTTGCAGGGGACAAGTAATACAAACAACTGTGTTATATAATGGATAGATTGTTTTTTCCTTTCTCCTGTATTAATCTTCCTAATTGATTTCCCAAAAAAGGCAAGTATGAGACCAAGCTACACTCTGTGGTTGTAACCTCTAGGTAAAGTGCCACCAAAAGCAATGGAAGATTTTTCAGAGAAAAAGCAGAAGAATTAGCCCCATTGTTCTGTAGCTGACTTAGTTCTCCTCTTTGTGTGTTCCGTTTTGGAAATACCTAAGGCTTGTAGTTTTATGATGTATAGAGAGATGGGTCTGCTCAAAAAGGGAATTGTTATGGGAGCCCGTGAGAGAAATACCAGAGAAATGACTTACATCAGAACAGCTCATACAAGGAAGACTTTTTTAAAAATACGGACATTGAACAGATAAAGAAGAAAGTAATATTTTAATAGAATAGTGAAAAATATAGCAGATTGACAGTGACAGCAGAAAAAGAACAGGAATACAGATATTTTCAGAGGATTACAATGGTACTGTGTACCCTCAAACCAGGCAGGTTTTTCTGAGAGATCTCTCAACATATCTCTTGCATAGAGTAGATGGTGTTCCTGGGAGCTGTCATAAATGCTTAACAGTTCTCTACATTAATTCATGTTGAATATTTTCCATGGTTGGTCAGATTCAGACTAAAATAGATCTCAGAAAGATCTTCAGGTTTACTCTCCGTACCATTATTCACTTCCTAGCCAGCTGGATGACAATCTGGAGTGTGACCAGTTCGAATGCACAAGGTAACCTTGCCTGAGCTATCCTGGTCCATCAAACATAAATAACAGTGAGGTGCACGGATAGAACTGCAAGGAACAGTGAGAGAAGCCGTTGTCAAAAAGCAAATGAACACAAGAAATCTGTGAGGTCACTCAGAAGTGATGCTAATAATTGTGTGTCCTCCCCCTGCAGTCTCCAAGTGCCCGAGGTTCCTCGTGCTTCACCGTCAGCCCCTGTAGTCAGTAATCCTTCAGGTCCCAACCACGTGGTTTCCCATGGCCACACAATAGCCACCACACCTTTATGTGCATACTGCTCTCCACACATTACTTCATTCACCGTACCCTTCCACTTGCCTCTGCTGAGGAAAACTAAGTTATGCCTTCCTGGGAAATGGGAGATGTGCTCACATAGTTCCTTAAGGAACTGAGGAGGGAGGATGGGAACCATCTCTAAGGACAGTTATCCTTCCTGCCCAATCCCATTTACTTTAAATGTGTCTTCTGAAATTAGTTAATATATGTACAAACATCTGGCAAAGAACCTAATACACAGTAAGTGCTCCATAATCATTAAGACCCTCTTTCTTACCCACTTCTTACTAAACCATGTATATTCTACCAGTCCTCAGAGCACCTCTGTGCAACATCAAACGGGTGGCTGAGGATGACAGACCAGACCTGATCCCTGTCCTCGATAGATTTCTTATTCCCTTACATTAGTAACAGAGAGAAAGCACTGCTTAAAAGGGAGATCTCAGTCAGTACAGGCTATATTCTCACTACATTCGAACCTTTTCACCAAAGGAGCACAGCTGTTATGCTTACATAAAGGCTGTGTCCTGAAGTTTGATAACACTGATCACTGTCTTTCTTGTGACTAAAGCATAAATCCTAAGTATCCTGCTTACTTAATATAATGGCACATGTTTATTTTAGGGTGCTTCTGGATTTTTTAAGTGTGCAAAGAAGATATGTTTTAAGTCAATCTGAGTTGGATTTTTGACTCATTAAAAATATTATGCTCCTTGGACCCAGATTGGGAGGTGACATATATGAAATTAAGTAAGTCGAGGACTTGCTAGGCATTTTCAGGGACTCAAGTAACACTGCAAACAATTCATTTCAAGCAAAGTGGACACTCAACTTGAGCTACAAGATTACTCTTCCACAATAGATGGTTTCCACACCTGAATTGTGACACCACTTTTCTTGGCTGAGAACTTTGGCCTTGGTGCCACGAAATAAGATGAGGAGGCTGATTCTTGCTTTGGAGAGGTGGGGACGCCCACAGGCACTGGGGAGGCACTGACCGGCGAGGTGGCCTCTGCAAGGAAGGCAGGCTGAGAGGTGTAGGCCGGTACAGAGTACACTGACGAAGCCTGCACATTGGGGGGTGAGCCAGCGTTCACTGGCCGTGGGGGAAAAGCTTGCTTCATGGCCAGGGCTGAATTGACCTTGGCTGGTGACTTTTGGGAGAGGCCATCCTTTGCGCCTGGAGGTTGGAAAGTAAACAAGGATGCATTGAGCTGGTATGGTTGGTGCTTCATGACATCCAGAGCATTAAGGGGCTTCTTGCCCTTTTTCTTGCCCATTTTGGAGGGCTGTGCGGCTGATGGCTGAGACTTGACAGCAGCCGGAGGATAGGAGGGGGAGTGGATGGGATTGTAGGCCATGGGAGGAGGTGCTCGGACATTGGGGGAGTACTTCCAACCGGCTGGCAGAGAGGGAGTGGGAGACTGGGCTCGAGCAGCGTGGGCCTGCACCGTGTCTGAATCGACCACATACTTCTCCATTCTCGACTGCCTTTTGGCGAAGAGTTGGGCTCCTTTCCCACTCATTCCCGGAAGCTCATTGGATGGTCCCAGTGCACCAGCACAAGCAGCGTTGACTGTCGGGGTAGGAGCTGGTGGCTTAGGCGTGTAATTCTTACTGGCTACTGCTGCTTGTGGCCCTTTGAAGGGACCAGCCAGGTTCAAAGAGCTGGCAGGCCGGGCGGCAGGGTAGGAAGGCTGGGCTATTTTGATGGAGGAGACAACAGTGCCCTGCGACGGGTTTGACGTGGGGAAGGCAGGAGGCTGGGCTGGAGCCACTCCTGGAGACCAGACTGGGGACACTGGAGTTACTGGCTGGGAGGACGAGGACTTGACTGCAGGTTTGGGAGCAACAGGAGGTGGGGTCTTTTGCTTAGCAGAGGCGCCCTGCATGAAATTACAGGCCTCTGCCCCCAGGCTGAGGTAGTCTTCTTCCGGCCCGGAATCGCCCCCAGCTCCGGTGCCCCGTTTGCCTTCTGAATTTTGAAGGAGAGACAAGAGTTCAGGATTTGGGCTGACTTTGGGCTCTTTAAAAGTAAACATGGGTTTCGTGGTGCTTCTCCTCTTGGCCTCCTGCAGAATGCCTGTTCTCTTTGCAGGTACGGAGATCCGCTCGTCCCGGGAGGCGATGCGCTCAGAAGAGTCGTAGAAGGCGGGCTGGGCCCAAGGAGCTGGCTGGGGCCACGGAGGGGGCTGTGCCGGGCTCGAGCCCGCTACGGCGAGGGCGTCGGGCAGAGGAGCAACCGCTGAGTAAGGCGGCGGAGCAGGGAAGTCGGCGACGGGGCTCGTCACGTTTCGCGTCGGGGAGAAGGGGGCTGCCGGCTGCAGCGCGGGCCCCGGGAAGGGCTGCGCCGTCCTGTTGGTCGGAGGCGCCCTCTGCGCGTGCGCCGTCTCGGGAGTCCCGCCGGCGCCGGGGCCGCGGCCCAGCTCTAGGTAGCTTCTGCTCACGGAGCCCCGCGCCCCCGACGGGCCCGCGGTGGTCCCGTGAGGAGCCGGGGCTCCCGGGCCCGGCGCCCCCCGCGGCCCGTCCTCGTCCCTCATAGCCGCGATCTGATCCATTCTCTCCCTCCTCCGGGCGAACATGAGGGCTCCCTTGCCCGTGGTGTCGGGCAACATCTCCATCTTGTCCCCGCTGCTGAGTTTCCTTTCCACGCCTGACAGCCCCGAATCCCAGTCGAAGTTCACAACTGGCGCGCCGCCGTCGACGTCTGACGGCAACTCCTCGTCCTCGTCCGCCTCCGACTCGCTGGGGCCCGGAAGTTCCGCTGCGCACGCGCCGTCCTCGTCCCCGTCCTCGTCCCCGTCCTCCTCCGCGTCTCCGCGTGTCGGCCGGCCAGTGCCGTAGCTCACCAACGTGTACCTCCGCGCCCGGCGCCGGCGCCGCCTAAACATCAACACCCCCTTGGAGCTGGGCTCGGGGGCGTCCGTGAGCAGGAGGGCGATGCTTTTGCATTTGGATTTTGCTTCTTTCACTTGCTTTTCCGACAGGCTTTCACTCCTCCTGAGCCCTGGGGAAGTGAAAGAATATATTGAGCGGATGAGTTCAAGGAAGACACCACAGCAACTCAGAAATTGCCTTCCCGGGGCGGGGGGGAAGGAATATGGAACCATCTTACAATTGGGTACTGAATTTTGAAGGAATCCAACGCATTTATCTTTCTTATTTCTTTTAAAATTTATACTTCTATAATAATAAACTATATGTAATACTACATAATGCCCTGTTCCATTTTTTGTATATGTTGCTGAGAATGCATGTTTCATACATGTGTTTCTCTATGAATCTTTACACTGTAACAACAAAAAGTGCCTAGTAAATGCCCGTTAATAGAATATAAACTAAAATTGAAAAGTACATAATATTTTCTAAAAACCAAGATAATACATCCTTGTACTTCCATATCTAAAAAATAAAATGTCAATGTAAAAGTGTTTCCAGGTATCTTAAAAAGGGAGGGGAGTATCCCAAGAAAATGTTTAAAAATCTTCTAGATGTTTTAATGTAATGTAATTAGCTATGTAGGTTTTCCCCTTTTTCTTTTTCTTTTTTTTCTTACCCTGACAACTGCCTCAAATCTTTCCATTCACAGCTACTAAATTAATATAAATTAAAACACTGAATTCATCATTGAAAGTACTGAATGAATAATTAGCTATAATTCAGACTATTACATCATTGTGAATGTATGTAAGAAACTCTAGCTACAAAGTTGTCTAGACAAATTTGTAAATGCATTGGTATTTTGGAAATATAATACTTTAATTACAACAAGATATAAGTGTAAATCTTGGAGACATTTAAAAACTATATGACTTGTGAGTCTTTACTGCATGTAAAAACTGGTGCAGAAATTAAGTCATTTAAAAGTATGACAGTTATAAAAAGTTTACATTTAAATTTTTTCTTTTATTCTTATTTTATCAAAAATAAAGGGGTGGCAAATTAATTTATAGCATCCATATTTTATAATCAACCATGCTTTCAATGATAATAAGTATGATTCTCAAAAAAGTTTTTAATTCCTCAAAATAGTTAAATGGAAAATTCAGAAAAAATTTTTGGATATTTTATGATTGAAAATGAGCTTTTTTGTCACTGGAAGAAAATATCAAACAATGATTAAATTAAAAAATAAAATATAATCAGAGGATATAATTTTATTATTTAATAAGGACATATTAGACATGCCCTTGTCTGTCAAAGTCACAAATATTTACCGATGATCAAATTTTGTATAGAGAAAATAGTTAAAAATGTGGTTATTACTAAATGTAATTCCTTTTTTGACTAGTGTTATACAACTTTTTAAATTGACAGTCACAGATGCACAGTTGTTGCTAACTCCACTGCCAACATGTAAAGTATGTGAATGATGTCTTAATACTCTGGTTTAATATGCTATAAATGTGGAGATGGTGTCCAGATGCGTAAAGTATAAAGAATGATTAACAGCACTTGCCAATAAAGCTACAAGTGGTTATGCTAAAAATATGCTTTGAAAGGGATAACAATAGGTTAGAAGACTAATACACCACTTGGAACAGCCGAGCGCACTGCTGTTGTGTACATCCATACATTCAAGCGCCTTTGCCTGTCAGACTTTACATCCTCAAATGAAAAATTTTAGTGAAAAAAGAAACAAATACATGAAAGAAAATAACAAAAAATCATAACACCTAACTTCCACTCTTATCCCCATTCTCCTTTCTGTCCTCACTCCCCTGGGTAAAACAAAATGCCACAAAAAGGCTGGACTTGAAATATATTTTCTGTTTGGGGACACTTAAATGCCTCCACATGGCCCTGGAGACTGACTTCTGTGTCTTAGAAGGTAGATGAACACTCTGCAGGCTAGTGAAACTTACAAACGGGGAGGACGGTGTAACTGCTCAGTATCACACATGTCCTTGTCTGTCAAACCCACTTCTGCAAGCATCATCAAGCTGCCCACTGATTTTTTTCAAAATGAGGATCTGCTTTTAATATCAGTGGTAGGGCTTGTATTTTAAAGACCCATCTCAGTAGCAGACTCAACAGTTTTTGACATTTAAACTCCGAGTCCACGTGACTTCAGATGCTCTTATGCTATTTTAACAAGAAGTATTATAAGTTTCTGAAACAAATTGAAAAAGGCACATTGACAATATTATTTTCTTTAACAATTCCTGTGCCTTTGGGGATAAAAAGAAATCCATGAAAAACATTTAAATCCACCATGGGGTTCAAACTTCTCGCTTCCCATTCGGAAATTGGTATTCTCCACAGTCTCGCATTTGTTATTTTGTGCATTAATTAAATGTTTTTTTAAAAGCCAATTACAAACATAAGAAAAATCTTTAAAAAAAAAAAAATCATGCAAGCAAAGCAGCAACAAAATGTCCCTCAACTCCCAAGCCCCTTCTGACAGCCCAGGCACCGACCCCAGGCAGGACTTACGTGCGTGCCGCGCTCGGTGCTTGTGAGGTCTGCTGTGGTCCTTTTCTGAGCGTGGATCTTCCCCCTGCTCTGTGCCTTCTGATGAGACGGCAAAGGATACCAGAGAAGGAGGTGCTTCTGACTGCCCTCCTTCCCCTGGAGAATCCACACACCCCTTTCCTGCCTGAAGCCTGCACCCTTCTGTCTTCTGCCTGTCAGAGCAGTCGACGATCACTTCCACCCGGGGCAGCCTCGCGTCTCCTGCTTCACTCCCCTGGACCACTCTCAACTCTCTGCCCCCGGAGAGCTGGATTATCCTGCTGGACCTCAGCGAAGGGTCTGCTTTCTCATTAGCAGGGCCTGAATTTATATGGACAATCTCGTCTTGTTGTAAGATAGGGTCTGGGTCAGGAGACTTAGATTTTTCAGCTCCCAGGAGAGCCACTATGGGGCCACTAGTGTCCTTGTGTCTCTCCTGTGAAAGGGACAGTTGTAGTTCAACCACCGTGCCTGGCCGCCCAACTTCTGCCTTCTCCCTTAAGATAACTTCTTCTGCCAAGAGTCCGCTTTGGGAGTCAGGCATTTGAGGAGCCTTTTGGTAGCTCAGGCCTGTTTCTTCTTTTAAGTTCTCTTTACAACCAGGACCACTTTGGGCCTCAGCTAGGGAAACTCCACTCTTGACTGGGGTGATGAAGACCTCTCTGTACTGGGTCTTTGTGGTTGGTCGAATCTGCAGGGTGGTACTTTCTGCAGACCCCTCGTGTGTGAGATGCTCATGGTTTTTGTTTTCAGTTTCAGAGATCAAAGCCTCACTTGTTCCACTGGATGGTCTGCACACAGAAAAATAATTCCAGACACTTAAATCAGAGTGTGTTACACCCGCCAAAGAATTCCCCGACACTTTTATGATGTCTAATACATGATATATTTCAAAATATTCCCTCCTAAATATCGACTGCAACATATTTGAAAAAGTAAATTGGCAACATGTTCATATTATTGTTTAAAGAGCTTCCAAATAAACTTTTCTTTAAAGCACAACAAAAGTGCTTACAAAAATTATGAAAACTAAATCCATCCTAAAGTCAGCTTTCATGTTTAAAAAGCCCAGGTTGTAGCCACACAGATGCCCTTTATCTGTAATTATTTGTGGATTTGGGTCTCTCCTGTACTGGGTTTGCTCCAGAGTGAAAAAGCATTTCAATGTCTTATTGACTAAATTTTGGTGAAAGTCACATAAACATATCCAGCAGCTACAGATCCATCTCAACTTACAGATAACTCAAGTAATCCTTTTAGAGGCTGTGCTTTCTCGAAAGGAATGAAATAGGAGCTATTTGTCAAGCTCCAATGAGCATGTGTTTTGTAATAAGTGGACCCCAGCCCAGTGCTCTTGTGTAAAGAGAAATCCTTTCCATGGTGCAATGGATCATTAAGTCATGGAGTATTTATAATCCGAGTTGCCTCCCTTTCTTCTATTTGAACCTGTTTCTTGGAGCATTTTCCTTTTCGAGTATCTGAAGTCGAACTGTTCCTTTCTCCTTCTGCTAAGGAGGCCAGAGCTGCACACCACGGTTCTTTGATTTTGACCTTAACCATTCCCAGTTGGTTTTGCAAATTTGACTTTGTGAGAGGAAGCAATGTCCGTTTTGGAATTAAACAACTTCTTTCTAAAACTCTAATTTAAACTGTAAATGCTTTTAGAAGAGAATTATCATTCACAGAATAGCTGTAGGAGATGCCTTCACTTCTTACATTTGTACATTTTTTTTTAAAAAGAAGCAGTAGTAGCTATCTCTGCCCCTTCCCTCCTCCCTGAAAATAGACCATGACGAATGCAGGGATCGTCAATTGAAGGGAGGAGGCTCCTAATTCTACTTTACTCAAAGGAATTTACCTTGGAATTTATGTGGTAGTGGAATTTCAGACCAATGTTTGAAGTACTTACTCCCTAACTTTGCTTTTGACTGCATTGGGTAAAACAAAACTAACCAAAACAAAAACTAACAATCAAACAAAATGTAGCTTTCTCTATGTAAGTAATTTGAAAGCTTCTTGGTAATATAGTATTTTAAAAAATTATAATACAGTATTTAAAAAACACGATGATAGAAAATTAGATCATTCTTACAGAGAAAATGATACATATACCCCGTTAAACTGAATTTGAGGGTATCAAAAGGTCAGAGAGTTTTAAATTTAGGAAGGCTTTGGGATGGAAGTAGATCAAATCACTTTGAATTATGTTAACAATCAATTATGGAGCTGGGAAGAGGGTAATTTCAATCCATTCCAGCTTTATAGACTGGAATTCAGACAAATGGGCTAGATAAATGTTAACATTTATTGGTAGCCAAAGTAAAATGTATAGACACAAATAAAAATCATAAAAGCATGAGAGATAGAGAGAGAGAAAGAGAAGGAAAGAGAGAGAGAAAAGCTTTATACCTTACAATACTCATTTCAGTCTATATAGGTACTGAATTCCAAAATTTATATGTCATAATTATATAATCATTTACTTTTTATGCCTAATAATTTTAATAAAAGTTAAGATAATAGAAACTTAATGTTAAAGGAGTTATTTTAAAATAACCTAGTCCAGCTATCTCTGGGCAATAGTCCAGGAAAAGTAAAACACTTGTCCTCTAATGAGAGATGACAGTGATATGAGAGAAATATTTAATTGCAGGAAACAATGTTCAGCTACCCAGAGTGGTGGTGGATGATGACGATGATGATGATGGTGATTGCCTCGGGGCTGATTTTAATTTGGGATTACATTTTGAATCCCATCAATTATTATTTATTTTGTAAAAAGTCATACTGTGAAGAAAAAATAATAACTATGATTCCAGTTATTAAAAGTAGCAGAGAACTAGTCCATTTATTTCTGAAAGTAAGTATGTACTAAGACTCAGTGCTAACCCCCTCACCCCCTTGACTCTCCCAGTGACAGCTATCATAATCAAAACAAGAACTAGTAGGGATGTTCCAGACCACAAATGCATTCCAGAGACACTGGCCTCATTAAATCAGTAAGGACGCTAAAAAGGGAACAAACTAGAAAGGGATTTTTCCCCATTTTAGATATGATTAAACCTTTACAGAGATGGAAATCTTCAAATACTTCAGAGATTTATACATGATAATGCACACTGTGATTATACTTGGCAACATTTCTGTTGGGCCCATTTTAAAAGCAAATGGCAGCTTTATAAACAAGTAGGATTCTAAGGCCTTAAATATTGGATTTGATGGGTAAATATTTAGATAGGCGATTACGAGAATAATGCTAGATTTCCCTTATTGTCACAAGAGTCTGGCAATAGTGAGTTCATTTTTATATTGAAATGGAATCATACTGAGTGATTATCAGAAGGGTAACTAACGCTGTATGTAGTGTTATTGCAGAGTTGAGGCAAAACGTAGAAGGCTCTGAGGTTCATTTTGAGATGCCCTCTGACACCTTCCTAAAGGCTGTTCTCCAGGAAGCCAGAGCTTTCCTTTCCAGATTTATTATAATGCAATTGTCAGGGCTTCAGCTGCAAAATCAGTATGGACTGTACTGTGATTTGTACACTGTAAAAATGTCAATGCTATAGTTTTTTGTTATTACCCTCATTGTTTTCTTTTGTTTTTATGTTTAATTTTTTTCTTCTGTATTTTTTTAAATTTCAAAATATTACGGGGGTACAAATGTTTTTGTTACATGCATACCTTGTATAATGCTTAAGTTGGGGCTTTTAGTGTGCTCATGATAAGAACAGTGTTCACTGTACCCAATAAGTAAGTTTTTACCCCTCAACCCCTTCCACCCTCCCCTCTTCTTGGCTTCCAATGGTCTTTACATTTCTTTGTGCTCTTGTGTGGCCATCATTTAACTCCCAATTATTAGAGAGTACATGTGGTGTTTGTTTTTTCATTCCTGAGATACTTCACTTAAAATAATGGTCTCCAGTTCCATCCAAATTGCTGCAAAAGACATTATTTAATTCCTTTTTACACATGACTAGTACTCCATGGTATATACCTACCACATTTTCTAATCCACTTATGAATCTTTGCAATTGTGAATTGTGCTGCGATAAACTTTCAAGTGCTCGTGTCTTTTTGATGAAATGACTTCTTTTCCTTTGGGTAGATATCCTTTGGGTAGATATCCATTACTGAATCAAATGGTAAATATACTTTTAGTTCTTTGAGAAATCTCCATTTTATTTTCCATAAACTTTGTACTAATTTGCAGTCCCACTAACAGTGTCTAAGTGTTCCTTTCTCTCTGCATCTGCACCAGCATTTATTGTTTTTTGACTTTTTAATAATGGCCATCTGACAGGAGTAAGGTAGTATCTCATTGTGGTTTTAATTTGCATTTCCCTGATGACTGGCGATGTTGAGCATTTTTTCATGTTTGTAGACCATTTCTCTATCTTCTTTTGAAAAACTGCTGCTCGTGTCTTTTACCCACTTTTTCATGGGGCTGTTTTTTTTTGTTTGTTTGTTTTGTTTTGTTTTTTCTTGCTGATTTGTTTGGGTTCTTTATAGATTCTGGATATTAGCCCTCTATCGAATGTATAGTTTGTGAATATTTTCTTCCATTCTGTAGGTTGTCTATTTGCACCGACAGTGCAGAAGCCTTACTCTAGTCACCTGCTTTTGTCCATACCCCAAAATTGGCTTTATTGGAGATCCTGCTAGCCAGACATCTGGCTGCTTTTAAGTTTTTTGTTGTTGCTCTTTTCCATCTCCTAGCATCAACTTTCAATAAAAAATTATACAGTTTAATGGTTTAATATTTAAACATTTTAAATTCATCTGTGAATCTGGGAATTATAATCGAGTGACCCTGATCCATCACAAAATCTTGATCTATCAAAGAAGTATTAAATTTTCCTCAATATACCAACCTTTCTAAGTGAGTAGTCTAAAATATCTAAGATTTTTACCGAAGTGCTTGAAACAAAGATTTTCGTCTTAATCGTCAATTAACCAGAAAGTTTAGCTGAATAGAATTTCCCATTTCTCAAACGCTGTGGTGTTTCTGTTGAACTATTTTACAAAGCACTCCCAGTTTTCCCATAAATGAATTTTGTAGCAGAAGCTATAATCATTCCCATCAAATTTCAAGAGGAAATATACATTTCAACAAATCTGTTATACCTTTTGATGAGCATTTGGAGAGAGTCTGTTATGCTTTCCATGAGCTTGATGACTTCGGGGTACGTAAGGTCTGCACAAGGGTTGCCATTGATAGAAACCACTTCATCCCCCTCACAGAGCCCGGACCCGGAGGCTTTGCTCTGGTTTCGAATCTGAGTGGAGTGAAAAAGGCATAGTTAGAATAACAGAACCTGTGAAAAGCATGCCACTATCTCTGAGAAACAGAGGTAAACAGATCTGCAATCTGTGAAACCAGCCCTGATTTTTAATTCACCTGTTAACATATAAGACCATCTTAAACATGTCTCATCACTCCCCAAACACACACACACAACTTATTATGTACCAAAATGCCAAAATTTAATCCAAACATTGTAAATAAACAGAAAAAAAGGAAGTAAATCAATGTAAAGGAACCAGAATAAAAGGAATAAAGAATAGAGAAAAATGGGGAAAGATGTTAGATGCTTACACTGATTATACATTAAAAATAATTACTCCACTGTAACATTTTACCCCAGTAAGAAATTGATTTCTCCCATTAAAATAAATTTTAAAATTCCCTCCCACTGCTAAGGAGATGTAGGACAGGGCAATTGGTTTTAAGGAGAGAGCTGGACAGCTAAAGGGCTGATAAAAGCCATCCCAGGATAGTGAGAAAGTCAGGGAGCCAGGATATATGGGAACATGTTCAAGAGAGCAGCCCAGACTAAAATCAACTATTCAACACATGGCACTAACAAAACGTTAGCAAAAAAGAAAGAAAACAGAGATTATTCTTCAAAAAAATAAAAACAGCCCTGCTATAAGGACTGCATCATATTCTAAGCACAGAATGATGTAGAACACTAAGTGCACATAAAGCGAGGAGAGAACTTCAGACCCTGGAGGAAGAGAAATTCAGAGAAGTAGAATAGTGGCAAAGGGTTCTCACTGCTCCTTAGTGAGGAATAACTAAGGATTGATATCCTTTATAATTATAATTATGGCAAAACGTTGTGCTGATCATTCTCCATCTGCCCTCCCCTGCGTGCGGGTGGAAGGGGAGGAGGACTGGCCTCTGGTGACCTCATTGGCTGGGCTCCCTTTCGCTCTGGCTCCTGCTTGGATTTGACCAACAGGAAGCACCAGGAGAGATGAAAGAGAAGGAAACGAGAGGGAGAGGTCAGGGCTTTTGCACTCCCTGGTGGACCTGCCTGGCCATGATTTGGCGGAGGCTCTGCTGTGTGGTCTGCCAGTCTGCCCCGTACCATTGCCTTAACTCTCATTAGGTTCTAACAGCACACGCTATCTCCTTGTACCTTTGGGCCTAAGGGTGATAATAGCTTTCTGCTTCTAATCTCTGGGTTTCTGGGTGCTTCATTATCATTGCTGGTTCCCTTAAGTCTACCTATAGTCCCTGCATTATATTATCTTGAATGACTTCTTTGAGTGTGCCACCTATTTCCTGCTGGGACCCCAAATGACGCTAATGTGCTTAGATTCCATTTTATAATATGAGCTTAATAGATAGTTCTCAATCAACCATGTGTCATGATCATACAATCTTAGATTTAAGAACACTTTAAGATGCTATTTTAGATTCTTTTCCATCAACGGTAACCCCTCTTTATTAAAATAAAGATTCTGAGTCCAGAGAGGTCAAAATCAGGAAAGCACCTTTTTTTTTTTTTTTTTTTTTTTGAGACAGAGTCTCACTCTGTTGCCCTGGCTAGAGTGAGTGCCGTGGCGTCAGCCTAGCTCACAGCAACCTCAAACTCCTGGGCTCAAGCGATCCTACTGCCTCAGCCTACCGAGTAGCTGGGACTACAGGCATGCGCCACCATGCCTGGCTAATTTTTTCTATATATTTTTAGCTGTCCAGTTAATTTCTTTGTATTTTTAGTAGAGACGGGGTCTCGCTCTTGCTCAGGCTGGTCTCGAACTCCTGAACTCAAACGATCCGCCCGCCTCAGCCTCCCAGAGTGCTGGGATTACAGGCATGAGCCACCGCGCCCGGCCAGGAAAGCAGCATTTTTGAAGAACATTTTCATAGCCAGGCTCACTTCTGATTAGGCATGAAACATATTTCAATTTATCTCTAATAGCTACCCACTAATTCCTGCTAAGATCTTAAATGATAATTCATATGCTAACTGATGTATGTTTAAAGTCTATATTGGCAAATGAATTTACATTTCAAATGATACTCTTGAAACCAAAATAATGTCTTTATGAGCCAAAGCAATGGCACTATTGAAATTTGAATTGATTCAGTTAGTTTTATTATGGGAGGGCCCATCCTTTTATTGTCGTAAATTATAATCTATAGAAGGACTTATCCTTTTCTAACAAATCAATCTCAATACTTCTGGGGGAAAGAACATACTAATTTGTTGCAAAATACTAAACTAAATTTTCCAAGGCTATAAGGAAGCAACAAAAGCAATGAGAAAGAGAATTTTCACCTTATTTTGAAAATATCTATTTAACTGTCAAACATGTTTGTTTTGTTTTATATTGCATGAAGTATTTAAAATGAAGGGTTATAAGAGAGTTGTTACTAAATCAAGGATAAAGAGATACCTAACAATGAACATTTATGTTAGGGTTAGAGTTATTCACATTTCATCCCCTGAAATGTATTTACAAGAAAAGATTAGGTATCTAATAAAGCATATTTTTGAAGGACAATATCATTCATTCAGTGGAATCAAGTGTGCTAGCATCCAAACAGAAAATTTACCCTTTGGAGAACCAGAGAAGTTTTATATTGATAAAACAGATGTATCATTATATTCTCTGCCCCACCATGGCACAGTCTTTTACATCCTTATATCATTTATACCTACAAAACCTCTATAAGACGCATAAATGTGCTTCCACTCATACATGTACAGATGGACTGCCGTTACCCTCATTTTATAGGTAAGAAAACTGAGAATCAGAGAACTTAGGCACTTTACCTAAAATCACACAGCTAGGACCAGAATTTGAACCCAGGAAATCCATAACTTGTGTTTTTAATCATTACACAAATTGCCTTTCCAGTAAATAGTCTAAATTCTCTACCATAAACCCTGGAGTGAGGAGAGGAAGAGGAGAGGAGAGGAGCATAACGACAATCATCTGGGTGGTGAGCAAAGAAAGGAGGAAATGGAAGAGCCTAGGCAGAGGTGATCAAAGTTTTCCTGGTTAGTCCATAAACTGGTGATTGGGGGAAGACAGGTTTTGTTTTGTGAACTTTTCCTTCTTCCTCTTTCATTATTTCAGAGTTGTATATAAATATTCTTTAAAGATTGGAAAATAGTCAATATTATGACTCAATGTGTCACAAATTCAAAATTAGCTTTTGCAAATTGTGATTTGTCACAGCATACCTGTGTGAGCACACGTAATTCTTTTCCTTTGAGAATATGCCTTTAGAGACCTCATTCCACTCCTAAGACATTAGACCATGAATGAGCTCCTATCCATAAAACACTGTGTTCCCTTTCTGTGTTTCTCAATTTAATCAGACCACATAACTAAGAGATATTGGTAATATAAACATTTGCCAAATACAGTACCGTGTTTCATTGCTTACCACTTCTTGATCTATGCTAGGAAAGATGTATTTTACTACAACCATATGAAAATAGAAAGTTAAGACATCTCTGGAAAATTTAACAACATTATTTGCATTTCATAGATCATCTGAGAAGAGTTTCAGGTACACTAATTCAGTTTTATGAATAAAAAAAATCTTGCAAAATGAAAAAAGCTTTTTGTCTTCTGTTATTATCTCTTCATTTCTAAGTTTTTCATGACTAGCTAGAAAGTAGGTATCAGATTTGAATGTTCACAAATATTGTACTGAGACTATTTTGTGTTGTGTATACGGCATATCACTCAGGTCAGTTTGCTATCAGTAGAACTAAATTTTATCTCGGGTGCTGCATTTTCATGTATAACTCATTGACAAGCCCTCTTAAAAAATGTCAGAGTAAGTGAGAGAAACAAGACAACCTCTTCCTTAAATTCCACCAGTACAATCTACTGAAATATATGGAAAAGAGAAAATTAGCATAAATCTAGCCTATCACGTGTGGGACTATTCTCAATCCATGCGATGAACTCGCAGGAACCTGACAATAACTAAGAGAGAGGAAAAGAGATGGTCCCAGGCAACAATGAAAGTTCCAGAGATTTTTTGGTGGAAACTGTGAAGTAGTCTGTGATCTATCGGCTCTTTCTGAAGCTCCAGCCGTTCGTCAATTTTTTACTTTAGGCATTTGGCAAAAATTCCGCTTGCCTGTGAGACAAGATCTAATAAGCATTCCTTAATCGCAGCTGGCTCTTCAACCAAAGCCTCAGGGAGGTCTGTATCCTTCAACTAACACCAGAAGAGCAGTCAGAATGTTCGCTGGAGACACAGCAAGAGAAATGACAATGGCGGCTAAAGTTTCAAGAAGAAGGAATAATTCCACTATGAAAAGGACTTATCCACATCCTGAACTCCAACCTCAGCCCCTGAGGGGCCATTTCCTAGTACCAAAGCTGAGTTCATAATCTGTTGGGAATTCGTGTTTATGGTGGTACAGTATTTCTGAAAGTCAACAGCAAAATGGTGATAGGACACTTTCAGAATGAAAAGGCAAAAGAAAACAGGGACTAAAATACAGTGGAATAAAAACAATAGTAACCCAAGTAGATTCTTTATTGTGGGAAACAAAATCTTCCTGGAAAATGCAGAAATTACTGGAGAAGATGTCTAGAGATGAGGTAAATAAATAAGAAATGTTACTAATAATTGAGTAAATCAACTGCCACTGGGAAGTCAGAAGCGTTGGCTGGACTGCTCAGCTTCTGTTCCGAGCTTTTCCTAGTGTACCTTGTGCATGGTGGAGGCTGAAAAGAGAAAACTGCATTTCTCAGGTTCTCCTGTAGCAAGGGTTGCGGGTGAGACGGTTCCAGCACAGCAGGTGCACTCCAAGAAACTTGTATTGGAATCGAGTTGAGCGGAAAGAGACAGCAAACTGCGAAGCCCTGTGCTGCTGGTGCAGACCTGGTTGGCAATTTGACTCTGGATTCAGCAGTTTTGCTGGCAGCTCCTTGATCTCAGACCACAGCTAAAGCACGCAGCCCTGGACCCAGCGGTGGGCCCAGTGGCTTCCTGACTCCCCACCTTCCTGACTGTGGCAAATGCTACCAATCCCTCAGGCGGCCAGTTCTACAGTGTGGTTTGATGCCATTCCTGGAGGCCCTTCCAGATCTTTCAAACAATTCTATAAGCACTTATTACATTCCTTTCTGATTAAAATAACTAGAGAGTTTTTTTATTTTCTGCAAATGAACCTTCGACTGATACAGAAAGATAGAATTAAGGGCAAACGCGGAAAGGAAAAGAGAAGGGGTAAGTATAGTCATGCGTCGCTTAACAAGAAACACCTCATTAGGAGGTTTTGTCGTGTGAGCATCATAGAGTGCACTCACACCAACCCAGATGGCATAGCCTACTACACACCTAGGCTATGTGGTGCAGCCTATTGCTCCTGGGAGCTACACACCTATACAGCATGTTGCTATGCTGAATACCATAGGCAACTGCAACACAGTGCTCAGTATTTGTGTATATAAACAACATCTGAACATAGAAAAGGTAATGCATTGTGCTGTGACATTATGATGGCAAGAAGTCACTAGGCGATAGGAATTTTTTACCTCCATTATAATTTAATGGGACCACAATCGCCTGTTGTTGCCCAGATTGCCACTATGCGGCACATGACTGTATTTCTCAAATACAGAAAAGAAGAACCAAAAAATGGAGGCAGGGACTGATATTCTAAGACAGACAGGAGAGACAATGCGAGAACTGATGCCGGATAATTGCATGAGGTCATCACCTGCTGAGAATAAAGAAGAAAGGGCAGAGAGGGGGCTTAAAACTTGAGGATGACGAAGGAAGTTTAGAAAAGCCATTGCGGAATGCATCTGAGGAAATCAATATGAAAGAAATAAAAGCTTTGTGAAGAACTTACAAGGAAGAAAGTGAGATGGTTTTCAACATGCACAGTTGTCTTAGGCGAATGTTCCAGAAGGAGAGTAGATGATTCCTAAATGAAAGCCAGGTTTTTCTCCATCAAAGCATTGATTGGTAAGTGCATAAACAATTGAATAAGGGATTTCATTCTATAAATTGTTTGTCTACATAATGAAAATAAATCTTAACCTGTATGTTCAAATCAGGTAATGGCTGCAAATGCGAGTGGACGCTAGGAATTTTTGGTTATTCTACACTCCGTACCCCACGTCAAGCTCCACAGCCTATTCTTTTGTTGGGTGTTTGGTTTGAAGATTATGAACTTCCCTGCTCTTGTCACCAATATGTGTCCAAATACCAGACAAAAAAGTTTTCTTTTGGATGATTTATCTTTCCCCTTAGGGACCAAGTCACCATAAAAGTAAAAAGCATTCCTGGTAGCAACCTTGGAGAGATGCCCGGGGTAATAACTGTCTTTGACAGGAATGAGGGCCCTAGTCCACGGGCTGCACACTTAAGAATCTGCATACCAGTATCATTCCACAGGCAGAAACGATGACGCCGTAACGTCACTGCTATGAACTGTTATAAAGCAGCCATCGTGATGCTGGAACACTAACAAGTACAAATATGGAATGGTATTCTCTGCTTTTCTCTTTCCTGAGAATGTAAACATCCTAGCTCCTTCGGAAAAACACCGATGGACCAGAGCCTACATAGGACATGTCTACTTTTTTGTTGGATGAAATTATGAAAGATTGCACAGAAGCTTTTGAACTACGGGCAGATTTTTTTCAGAAACATTTACACAGAATATGAAAAAATGCTTTTTAAAGAACTCATTAAAAAGCACATGTAAAATCTAAAAGATTAGATAAACGAGTAGCCTTTAATCAGGATTACTAAGAAAAGAGAGCAGAACTAGAACTCACTATTTGAGTTTCCCAAATCTCTGTTTATATTGATTAACTGGACATACAACTTTTATCTATACTAATAAGAATATAGTTCTTACTATATTCTATACTAATAAGAACTTAGTTACCAAAAGAACCTATTAAACAAGCTCTCAAATGTGTTTTTTTGAGTGGTCAAACTACAGAAAAAAATAAAGTTCACTAAAACTTCTATACATTACTGGAAGTGTCTGGGTTCTTTTCTCAGGCTATTTGATCAATTTCATACTATTCTATTTTTTTTTTTTTTTTTTGAGACAGAGTCTCACTCTTTTTGCCTGGGCTAGAGTGCTGTGGTGTGAGCCTAGCTCACAGCAACCTCAAACTACTGGGCTCAAGCGATCCTCCTGCCTCAGCCTCCCAGGTAGCTGGGACTACAGGTGTGTGCCACCATGCCCGGCTAATTTTTTCTATTTTTAGTTGTTTGGCCAATTTCTTTCTATTTTTAGTAGAGACAGGGTCTCACTCTTGCTCAGGCTGGTCTCGAACTCCTGAGCTCAAACGATACGCCCACTTCGGCCTCCCAGAGTGCTAGTATTACAGGTGTCAGCCACCACGCCCGGCCAATTTCATACTATTCTAGTAACCTTTGTTATTTGGTTTACAGAAAATTAGAAATGGGATACACACATTCATCCTGTGTAAAAGAAGATGGGAAAGTTAATACTAACACCAAAGTTACAGGATAAAAACCAAAATTTAAAAACACATGAAAATCTTAACAGCCACAAAAAGACTCAGAATACTGGGCCACTTAATGAAGGTGTCAAAAGCTCTCAGGTGCTCAGTAGGACTGCCCGCCTCCATGGTACTTGGGTAAAATAATGGGCATTGATAATAATGATACCAAGTTATTTAAAATATTTAAATCATTTTTAGCAGACCAATTAGATGCAGAAAAACATGTAATGCCTTTTTGAAAGAGTACACCCAAAATAGCTAAAATAGAAGTTTTTATATCTAAAGGTATAATTGGATCTGAGGCATGGCCACATTAATAAAGGAAGGGAACTGGATTAGAATTCAGAACTGAAAGTCCCAGACACTATGCTTGTATTGGTATTTTTACCAAAATTGTTTAGTTTCAGACACTGAATATGTCTCGTGTACCCCAAAAATGTATTTGTCTGGAATGCCCCATTTTCCCATGGCTCTAGACATCTGAAGTTTTCCTGAATTTGACTAAACTAGATCAAGCAGTTTATTCTTCCAATTTGCTCATAAATAAAACCATAGATAAAGAAGATATACATAAAATGAAAAATGTTCTCCAAATGAGAAGAGTACAGCCTTTTAAAAAATGTGTCAGTTCTATTATTTTGCCCTGGATTTGAAGTAATTAGTAAGCTGGAGAGCTTATCTTAATTCTGTCTCTAACTGAGTTGACTTTGAGCAAGGCATTTAAACTCTCAGGGAATCATTTTCCCCATGTGGAGAGTGAAGGAATTCGCCCCGGTTTCCTACCTGTATGCTTTGTTAAGCTGTAATACATACATATGCACAGACATGTAAGACACATTATGGTGCTTGCATTATGGAAAGAATCACATAAAACTGTTATTAAGGTTTTAATTAAAGATGTGTCAACTCACAAATTTATGAACATTTTGCATAGCTTTAATCCAAGAAAGTTGATTGTACTGAACATTAACCATAGTAAGGAATTAGGGAAAAAGATAATGCCAATAGCGTCTTCACATGATTGGGATGTTGCCGCCACCCAAACAGGACATACTGAGAGGGTTGGTTGCAAAAAAGAAACAAACTGGCTGCTACAGGGGCTAAGGGAATTTAATCATATCAGAAAGACTGTACCCTTTGAGGGAAGAGCTGGTTTAACTGATGACTGTCAAAGCTTTAATTAACTAGAATTTCATTTAGGCCATCATCAGCATTTAAGAGTGTGTGACCTAAAGCAGCAATTCTCAAATGTTTTGGTATTAGGAATCATTTATACTCTTAAAAATAATTGAGGAGTTCAAAAATATTTTGTTTTATAGGTTCTATGTATTGGTATTTACTATATTAGAAATCAAAAATGAGAAATTTTAAATTTTCATTCGTTAAATTTAAAGTAACAATAAACCCACTGTGTATTGACATAAATAATACTGTTTTACAAAAAATAACCACATTTTCAAAAACAGAGAAAATTTAATGAGAAGAGTGGCATTGTTTACCATTTCTTTAAATCTCTTTAATGTCTGAGCTTAACCGAAGACAGCTATATTCTCATGTGTGCTTCTGAATTCAATCTGTTGTGATATGCTGTGTTGATTACAGTATATGAAGAAAATTGAGCCTCACACGAATATATAGCTAGAAAAGGAGAAGTACTTTAATACCCTTATAAGATAATTCAGAAGATCCTTCTTTGATACTACATTAAATTCATAGAATCAGAAACCATAGCAATGAACTTCTCATACTGTGTTACCTTAAAATCTATTGGTTCATTTTACATTATAAATGCATCATTTATGCATGTGTGATTTTGTTATATCATACATCCATCATTTGGAAAATATTGATTCACTGAATTGTGCAGATCTCCCAAATGTTGACACATTTTGTTATATAATAGTGAAAAATCACACTTATTAATATCACCAATGATCTCATTAGAGAAGTCTTTTAAGTGTCAGGAAGCTGTCAAATTCACAGTGGCACATGAGAGTTTCTCAAAATTCTAATTTTCCCTCGAAAGCTCAAATACTGTTACTTGTTTTCCTTGAAGTGAAAGGCTTACTTTGCTTATTTTCTAGAAAACATCTATTGAATAATCAAGTCTGAATAACCATATTGTGTTTGTCAGTCATTAACCTAAAAATGATGCTCCGTGAAAAAAAAAGTGGCTAGTTCAGCTCGCAATTCAAACAATTTTGTACAAATGCTTCCTCAATGCATGACAGTAAGGAACACAGTGGTTCCCAGCACAGTGCGATGTCATACTTTGAATGCTAAGGTGCGAGTGGTTTCATCTGCCATTGCTTTTGCACCATCAGTGCAAACGTCAACACTGTGAAAATGACAAACAAAGTCTTCGTATTAAATCATTTGGTTCTGAAAGCATCCGGGGAACCACCAAAAGTTTGCAGACCACACTTTGAGAATAACTGCTCTAAAGGGATGGGCATTCTATGTGAGGAACATACCTGGCCTCTTGGGTCCCCAAGTTGGAGAGGAGGAAGCTGCATTGAGGGCAACACAAAGAGCAAGCAGGGGCCAGGTGTGACCTGGGCAGAGAGCTAACAGGGGACCAGGAGAGGATGCCTTTTCAGGACTGTGTGCTGAGAAATGTGGAAAACCAACCGCTAACTCAGACTAGAGACCACCCTGGTGACGGGGTGTCGGGGCGGATGCAGAGGCAGATCATTTCTGGGGCTTCAAGGCCTTTTGGAGAGAACATCAAAAGGGAGAAGGAAACCTTCACTGGGCTGGTATGTCAACGTCAGCGCTGCTTTGCAAATAGCTCCCATGCAGTTTCCAAACTACTGGCTACTTAAAATACCTTGAGAGCAGAGATGGCAGCACACAAATCTTTGTATCTCCCATGACCCGAAGGATGTCTTGCACACAGTAGACCTCCCACCACAAATATGTGCTAAAGAAATGACAATACAAGAAAGTCGAAGTTTACCCAAAAGTCTGTCTCAACTTTCTTCAGTACCTGGGCTGACGGGCACTGCTAGACTTACTACTTTCTGTTTATTCTTTCTTCATAGTCTCTTTTGGGGAATGAGATTTATTATAAAAGTACCATAATAAATAGGGAATTCCCAATGTATCCATGGAAAGGAATTGCTCCTATTGAATACTGGACGTTGGAGACGACTAAGTTTTCCCCAGCAAAGGCAACGGTCCCAGCGTGACTCAATAAGCAACTCCGCAGCTGCGCCTGCCAATCACTCTATTTCGCCATCGTTTCTCTGGCTCCGGGAGAGGTCGAGTCACAAGGCGAATCGTAAAACTTGAAAATGTTTGCTATGTGCAGGCTTGGTTGCAATGTACGAAGATAAACACACGCCTGTAAACAGAGTGAGGTGCTGGCGCAGGTGCTGGCGCACCTCCTGTGTGCTCTGCTGCTCTGGCTGGCCCGTGTGAGCTGAGCCGGGCTGCGGGAGCGATTTCCAACCCTGCGCTTCACGGAGGGAGCCCAGGGTCATGCCAAGCGTCTTCTGCGTCCATGTAAGTGTTCTGCTGATGCATTTTAAAACCAGTCATTCTCCCTGCTATGATTGACTCATAGTTCTCCTATTTATTTCTGACTGAGGAGAGCCTGCATGAATGTCATCGTCTTGCCAAAAGATCATGGGTCACAGCCAACCAAGAAGAGCCCTGCAGAGGCAGGCAGGAACCCTCAGCTGTCCGCTTTCTCCACTCAGCCAGAGGGCCGTGTGAGTTTACATAAGGAAACGCAGTTGTGGAGCAAGGATTTGCTTACGTTACCTCATTTGATTAATTAGTTAAGTAATTATACTACATGTTAACTGATTGTCTTCCATGTGACAGACAGTGTCATGGGCTCTAGAATACAATAAAGAATAATGCCCTCAAGAGTCTTATATTCCAAGATTGATTATATCGATTATATTCTAACATATTGATTATATTCTAAGATTGCACCCAATATGGTAACATCCATGATTAAAGTACAATAAACGCAGTATGCAATAAGAGCGTGTGTGTGTGTGAGAGATAAATGGCAGATCTTTACGGAATGACTAGGTGACTTTCCTCCAAGGAAAGTTATTATAATTAATAACTCCATTGAGCTTCAAATAATCATCCTTCTCAAAGACACTAGAAGTTGATTCTATGATCATTTTAAGGTTTTTCTGCATGTCCTTTTATTTTAATTATATGACTTTTATTGTTCTGAAAGCAAAGATGTTCCAAAGCCAAGACGCCGTGGGTTAGAAGTGGCACACGATGTAAGCTAGCGTGCTGCTGAAGATGGATTGCCTGTGTGGAAAAACTATAACCGAAATTTTATCCCTAGGCAGATCATGTATGCAAATAACTAGCTCTTCAAAAATATTCTGTATAGCCTCCAGCCATACAAAAAGCTCTAAGTACCATTTGGTAATACTTGTGCTAGATGTATAATGCAAATATAGCAACACATTTAAATTCTGAATTTTCTTAACTATAATTTTTATTAATTTTCTACCTGATCACAAAATTTAACATGTTGAAGACAAGGAGTTTCCATCTGTTCTTGATTTTCCTTTGAAACCAACTATGATGAAACATCAATTTCCTCTCTATTATTATGTAAACTCAAAGCAAAGAAATGGAGTTACCAAGTGCTTGTTTTATGGGAAAAATGATCTCCACATTAATTAAATTAGTTATAAATAACATGTCATCATCTAGTATTTGAAGGAAATAGAGCAATTAAATGGCACAGAATTATATTAAAGTATATTAATAAGTTAAAGTTCAGTATTAAAACATTTTACTTAACCCAAGCAAACTATATAACATCCTATATATATTATACTTATAAAGGAAAAAAATAAACCATATTAATTTCTTGAGATGAACTTTCATAACTTAAAAAATTGTAAAACCAAATTTAAGGAATGTTGAGTGTCCTCCTCTTGCTACAACACAATATGGATTTAAATGAAGACATCAAGTACTTTTTCGAATGAATGTTTTGACATTCATCTTTCATAGAAACACATCATAATCTGTTACTATTTAATCTCATCTACATTTGCTCAGACATTTCATTCAAAGCTTGTGCTTGCCTTTGCCAGGCTAGACCCAGGAAGAACCTGGCAGTGGGACCTCCACCTTAAAAGGCTAGTTATATGACATGCCCTGATACTGATACACAGATAATCACCAGCACCCGCAGCTAGAGGGGCACTAAATCCATCAGGACTGACTTAATCCAACAACAAACATGTATTAATCACCTATTATGTGCACGGTACTGTACTGGGAACGCGGTGAAGATGAGTATTACAGAATTCCTGAACAAAGCCTTTCAGGGAAGGAAAGCTGTTGCATTCTCTGCTGCAAAATTTAGTCTCCCATTTGGGTTTCAATTCTTTGTCTGTATTCCCTTCCTCCCCCTCTGGAAAATAATAACATATCTTACAAGTTCTTCGTAAGTCTACATCTGTGACCCATCCTCACGGATCCCTTTGTTAACACATTTATATTTGACATGTGAATATCCCTTAAAACAAAGTACACACAACAAAAGTATGAGATGATGTTGTGATGTGCGTTTAAGGCAGATGTTTTGTCTGTCCCGCAATGGCAGTGAAAAATTGAAATCTATATTAAAATGGGAAAGGGTGTGATTGGAGGAAATGTGGAGTGACACTCCTGACACTGAAAGCTAAGACGGAAACATGCGGACAGAGGCCAGAGTGGCTTGACAGTGGTGCCGCCAAGGAGTGTGATGCCAAATTGGTTCTAAAGGGTGGAGTTGTTTGCTAATAAGTGATGAACAGAACATTATGAGAACTAGATGTTGATTTACTGATATAACTGTGTATGCACGTGACTTATGCCATATAAGGCTTACAGATATAAATCTATTTTATCTGGTCTCTGTTGTTCAATAATTTTAAAGCCAAACTCTTGGATAACATAATATCATTTTATGTCTTTTAACATTTTAGGATGATCTTTTTCTCCCATGCCCTCCATCTTTTTAAAGTTAGCGATAAAATAGGCCAGGCACAGTGGCTCACGCCTACAATCTCAGCACTTTGGGAGGCTGATGCGGGAGGATCGCTTCAGGCAAGGAGTTCAAGACGAGCCTGTCTTGAATGTCTGAATAATAGAAATTTCAGAATGAGAAAACAGACAATGAGACACACGAATCAGGCACAGTGGCTCACGCCTACAATCTCAGCACTTTGGGAGGCTGATGCGGGAGGATCGCTTCAGGCAAGGAGTTCAAGACGAGCCTGTCTTGAATGTCTGAATAATAGAAATTTCAGAATGAGAAAACAGACAATGAGACACATGAATCATCAAATACATGATTCTAGGAGATATTTTGTAACTGAAGGCAAGGGTTTCTAGATAAAAGGGGCCCAAACAATATACGAAAATACATTCGAGCCAAGGCACATCATCATGAAATCTCACAAAAAGGTCTCATAAGTCTCCAAGAGGAAAAGTTACACCCAGGAAATCAAGTATCAGAATGGCTTTCTCAATGGCGACATTGGGAGCTAAAATACAGACTAATATCTTCAAAATTCTGGGAAAATATTATTTCCAGCCTGGAATCCTAGAGAAGTTATCAATGAAATGTGAGGATAGAGTAAAGATGCTATCAAATATACTAGGTCTCAAAAAAATTAGCTCTCACCACCCTTTCTTAGGCAGTGCCTGGAGGAGGGGTGCCATGAACATGAGGAAGAAAACCACACAAAAGGGGGACATGGGACGCAGGAAACAGGAGACTCCAGAAAGATGGCTCCAAAATAGACGACGGGGATCGAGTTCCTGATATATTTTAATCATCAGGATGGTTAGAAATAGGAGGCTAGACGGATGAATTTGGGGATGAATTTATGACAAGTAGTTAGAAAACTACAAAGGAAAGACAGTTGTTAACTCTAAGGAGAAGAAAATTTGTGCAAGAAAGAAAAAAATACTCGTAGCCTGGCTTAGTTTAATAATCTAAGCCCGGAATAGTGATTCAATGAAAATATGATATAATTGCATTGTAGGATGGAGGGCACGGCGGGAGCTATATGAGCCGGAGGCAGAGAGTGGCGAGGGGTAACGGAGCTGTGTCTTCATCTTCATCTTCGTCTTTCAGAGTGGTATGCCAGCGGATAATGTTTTCAACTGAAAAAAAATCAGGAAATAGCACAAATGTATATTTTAGAAGTAAAAAGAAAAATAGCCCAAAAAAATTTGCCTTTGCAAAATCCAAAATTGATGGTTTTTCATAACAAGTCTTCTAGAACTATTTGGTTCTTTAAACTAGGTACATGTAACTTTGATGAAGAATAAAAAATAAATTTTAAAAAGTATCATGGTTTTTTTTCCCCAAATTCTTGTATTTTTGATAAATTGGTTCCCAGATATACTGGATTTAAGTAACCTGCAGATTTAAATTTAAACTCTGTGCAAATAAAAATTGCCTTGACTAACTAAAAACTTCTCCTGTGGAATATCAAATCATCTGTGTGTTAGGGACATGAGGATGAAATAGCCACTTGCTCATTTCTTCAGTGAACAATGAGTATCTGCTTAGGGAAAATAGTGAAGTTCTGCTTTTGTTTCGGTATCTGTCCTTAGTTTAGACGCCAGCATCTAAACGTAAGTATATGCAAGTATGTGTGTGTTTTATGTACAATGCTGTGTTCTACTTAAGATTTTGAGGTGAAGAAGCAGTTTTTCTGTCTCTCTTCCTTTTTTTTTTTTCTGCCAATTGATCCATTCTTCTTTCAACTGTACATGCAAGGACCCCAGGGCTAGGACAGTGCACTCCGTCAATCACACTGGGGCACAAAGCCGAGGAGAAAATGAATGGTAGGTGTGAAATGGGAGAGATCTTTTACAACTTGAGAGGAAAATGTGAGGGTAGAAAGAACAGCTGTATGAAATAAAAAGTCTACAATGGAGCGCTCAGGTATAATTTCACCCCACTACTCATTTGAAACCCCAGACCTAACAGACCTGCGCCCTAGTGAATGCTCTCAGGTGCTTAGAGATTTTCTCGACTTACGTCTCAGCAGAAGTTAAGAGAGAGAGAATAAAAAAAAAAGGAAAGAAAGAACCAGCAGGAAGACATGGCCCCTCTCTGCAAGTGATATAATTGAATTCTAAGAAGTAGAATTAAATGTTTTAATTCTTTCGACTTGCTAATCTTTGCTTGCTGTCTCTCCTACCCACCTCCCTTCCCCTTTCTCCTGGATTCCAGCCATGCCAACTCAGACAGTGGTGAGGTCACAGGCTCCAAAATAGGGCCATGGTATGAAGGTGGCAGCACAAATTTTTAAACAACATTTCAGCAGCTCACCACACTGCCGAGAAGGGAAGCTTGTGTAATGTGAGCAACTTCATAGCACGCGCTTAATCCGGGCGGTGATCCCCGGCTTGCATGATGTGTGTGTGTGTTTCTGCAATTTCCTATTTGATATGGCAGTTTTCAAGAAACTTTCCTCAGCTTGGACATAACAAAGGGAGAGGGGTTCTCACCTATAGGTCGTTGGCATTAAAAGCCAAGAGAGGCTGAAAGGGAATGACCCTGTGTGACCCAGGAAGAGGAAGAACAAGCAGGTCCATCGTTTACATACAGGTGGACTTTTTTCTTAGCAAGGGGACAATGCCTCACATCTCACATCCCCTCCCTGGGAGTGTCCTGCTTCTTAGCACCTCATTAAGTCACCAAACCTCCCTACCTGGTGGAAGAGACTGATGACAGAGAGATAACAGGATGCTCCTGGGTTTGCTGGTCAGAGGAGCCTGCTCTTCCCTTCTGTGCGAAGGGCCACTCCCCACAGCCCCTTAGCTGTGCCTCTGCCAGCTCCTTTGGAGGAAAAATAACTACTTGGGCCAAAACACCGTGCCATTGAACGTCTCTACTTTAAAACCTTTAAGAAGTACGAGGCACGAGTGCGAAACCCTGGAGAAAGCAGCGTATTAGACGGAAACTGTTCTGGGTTCAGAATCTGTCCTGTGTTCCCCAAAGTGCCTGTCCTGTCTTCCAATATAAGTCATTCTGAGCCAGACCAGATGAAGCCCTTCTCACGATTAGCCTCCTCTGTCCTCCAGGCAGAAGTATTTTCAGTCCACGAACTCAGTAAAAATTACTTTGAAACTCTCTTCCGGTACTTTATATTATCATTATTAGCAATATTTATCTCTACTCCTACATTGTACCTTCACAAAACAGGAACCTTGTTTTAATCTCCTAATTATCTGATATGATAAATAAGTAATAATAACAACAGCTAAACGACTTTATATACCCGATCTCTAATCCTCGCAACAACTCGGAGAGGTAAGGACTGTTAAGTCCATTTTGCAGAAGACAAAGTCAAGTCTTTGAGGTGCTCTGTGGCTGGCCCAAGGTCACACTGGCAGTAAGTGGTCAGCTCAGCTGAGGTTCAAGCAGACCCTGTGCTCCACACACTCCCTTGCAAGTCAGAAATAAAGAGAGGAAGGAAGGAAGGAAGGAAAGAAAGAGTCAAAACTTCAGGCTTTGATCCATTCATCAGAGTGCTACTTCGCAGACTCACAGAGTTGTAGAGCTGTGAACAGCTGCACCCACCCTCTGTTTGTCACACAGAGAACTGAGACCCAGAGAGGTTAGGATCCCTCTTCAAAGTTGCACAGCCAGTAGCACAGCTGGAGCTGGCATGGCCCTCAAGGATCTTGGTTCCCAATCTGATGTTCCTTTCTCTGTAAGATGTAAATTTTGAGCCAGGTGCTAATATATCGACGTTCATTTAAAACAGGACAGCAATTAATAGACATGTAAACCCGTTTGCTTGTTTAACTTTTGTTTTCTAAAGTCCTCTGGCTCCGAAGAAGCAAGAATTACAATTTTTAAAAGTTTTCTTGATTAATTTTTTCATCACCAAACACAAAGAAAATATCTAAAAATATAGAACATAATTCTCTGTTCTTCAAAAAGGAAATGTTGCTTTTCAGATGTGCTCTGCCGCTCCTCCCAACACCACAAATAATGCTGCATCCTTGAGCACTCTGCTGAATTCATGCTTTCAGACAGCACAAAGGCAGCCAAGGTTAGAATATGATTAAGCCAATGAGTGTGAGTATTAAAAATATATATACGTATCAGTTCAGGGCCTTGTGATTTTTTCCAATTAACTGATACATATCTTCAGAAAAATGTGATGTGCAAGCAGGGCAGTTAACCGAGTCCTAGCTGACTCCCAAATCCAAACAGCAGAGCCGCGTGCTGTCATGGCTATCATGCCGGCACCTCCCACCCACCCCTCTCCCTCAGAATCCTGACAACGTCTCCTCCAGGAAGCCCTCCTCTTCTTCCTCAATTCCCCTGGAGCAAGAGCACTGTTCCAGGAGTCAGGGACATCTAAGATCCTGGAAATAAGGGAGAGGGGTTGCCCTCTTAGGACTAACTCCAAAACCAGCAGGTGGCATACAGGAACAGAAACATTCAGCTAACTTCCTACAGACGGACTGAGCACAGGCCAGAGCAGGCTGATGGAAGGAAAGAGTGTGTCTTTCTGAATGGGCTGTCTAGAAACAGAAATCAGAAAAGAGCTGGAGACAAACAGTGTCCGTCAAAGTGCTGCTCAGAGGAGAGGGCGTGCAGACCAAGGGCTCAGTTTGTCCCGTGTGCGGGACAGGTGCATTCACCCGTGGAGGCGAGCAGCGTAGGTGGCCACAGTTGAGTCTTTCAACTCCCAGACTTCGTTCTGATTCCGCACTCACGAATCCAGCTGTATATAATAGCTTGGTTTCTAAGGGAAGATACTGCCCTGGCCAGCAGAGGCAAGTGTTCAGTCTTCTTGTCACTGTCTCCTTCCCCCTGTCTCTGAAGCAAGAAATCAGAATTCTAGTTTAACCTCGGCCTCGTCTGTGTTAGGCAGCACGAGCCCGGCATCCTGAGATACTGCTTGAACAATGGCGAGATTGGTTTAGAATCTGCATAACTGAGGGTCAGCCCTGGACTATTCTACATTCACAAAGGTAAGGCCACCTTGGGAGACCTTCTATCAGCCAATCAGTCAACCTTCCTCTACCTTATTACATCTTCTTTCAAATTTCAGTCAAAATTAATTGACTTCTTCTCTGCCTAGAAACAGACATTCATCGATCCCTCTCTCTCAAAGAATATCTTCTGCCTGTATTTTATTTTTATGGTACAAAAATGTCTCTCTCTCCTTGAGAGCAGGTATTGTTTATTCAATCACTGTTTTTTGAGTGTCAATACAGAAATGAATAAAATACAATCATATCCTCTAAATACTGAGGCTAACGGGGGTGACAGATAGAAAAACATACATATGGTAAAGGCAATAATGAACGTACGTACGAAGAACACAAACATTACAAAAGGGGAGAGATTAACCATGTGGGGAAACCTCCCTGCAGGAAGTGATGTCTGAGTTAGATTTTGGAAGATAAATAAAACTTTGTCCAAAACGACCAGAAAGGAGAAGAGTATTCAAAGAAAAGGAAGCAACATGTGCAAAGGCAAAAAAAGGACAGACAGACAGAGAATGAAAGAAGGCGTTTGGAAAAGTCCAGACTGGCACTGTCTAATAGAAATATAATGCAAACCACAAACACAAGCCACATGTGTAATATTAAACTTTCTAGTAGCCTTGTGAAAAACAGAAAAAGAAACAGGTGAAATTAATTTTAATAATGTATTATATGTATTCCAATATACCCAAAATATTCTTTAAACATGTAATCAATATGAAAATTATTAATGAGATAGTTTATATTCTTTTGTCATCCAAAGTCTTTGAAATCTGGTGTGTGTTTCATACTGACAATACATCTCAATTGGAACTAGCCACAAGTCCAGGGCTCAGTAGCTGCCTGTGGCTGGTGGCTGCCATTAGTATGTTGGGTGGCACAGGTTCAGACAATAAATGACGAGGCAGTGACTGCAGGAATGGGAGGAAGGGCACCCATCTTTAACATATTTACAAGATGAAATTAACAGAAATTGGGGACTGATTTATGTCCACCCACAATGAAAAACTAGGCGAATATAAAGTTTTCTAGCTTAGAAAACTTATTGGATGACAATTCCATCAATCAAGCCAGGGAAGCAAGTTTCGGGAAAACAAGATCGTGAATTTGTTTGGGACGGATTAAATCTGAGCTGTGTGTGACGTTGCGCCCGGAGACTACGATGCCGACACCATGCATTATGTGCTTTCTGGTTTTCAAGCACTCCTCTCGGTACGTTTTGTGTGTGAATGCATTTGCTCTTCAAGGCAATGCTACAAAGTAAGTTCTACCACTGTCCCCCACATTACAAATGATAAAACTGAGGTACAGAGAGAAGAAGACTTTTGAGAAGAAGTCATTTGCCCCAGGCCTCATAAGTTACCAGTTACCAAGGGGCAGAGCTGAGATTTAAACCGAGGTAGTCTGGCTCCAGAGTCAAAGCTTCCAGCTGGACCCGGGAGCTTACAGAGCACATTACACTACCACTGTCCATGAAATCACACAAACCTGGGTTCCAATAACTCCTCCATCATTTACTAATTGTGTGACGTCGAGCAAGTTATTTAATTACCAAACTTCTGTTTTCCCATTTGTAAAATTGGAAGTGATATGCCTATCTCATGGGGTTTTGAAAGGAATAACTGACATAACAGATATAAAATATCTATCACAGTGATAGGTACAAAACAAATAGTAGCTACTGTTATTATTCATATATTGGGCTTGGATCTTGATACATATCCAAGTTGGAATACATATTTCTTTTCAAATATGTAACACAGTCTAGTCCAGGTTCTGTTTTTTGAAGAAATGACTTTAATTCCCTGCAAAGGTGTATGTTTAAAGAACTTCGCGGATGACAGCCATCAGCTGGAATCATCCTAAGTCGATAACTCAAATAATCATGGGTGTTTAGATCGTGAACCAGCACCATTGCGTGTTCATGGCACTTAGATACTGCGCAGAATTGCACTGGAAGTAAAACACATATAGCTTGCTCTCTAAGGAGTCTAAAAGAACATGTCGAATACATCACGAGAGCACATTTGTTTGTATGTCTTTTCATTAGTTTGCCATTAAAAAACAGTAAATAAAAATTATTCCTCAGATAAGGATCTAGGGTTATTTGCTTAAAATTCAAGAAAATTTAATCATAGGGTCTAGGTATATCACATCTCTTATTCGGATAATCTCATTCTTGCATGGGCAGGCATTTGGATAAGAAAACAAAAGTCAAAATTAAACAATCAAAAACCATAAACAAAAGACATCTTTATAATTTTTAACTGTGTATTTCCAAGATGCTCATGTTAATTACATTCCACTTTCTGCCTGTGGTCATGTGATCTAAGTTTACATTGTAATTGGGGTTATTATTAACCAAAACTTCGCTTTTTCCTAGATGATGAGATGCTGGGTATAGACCCTTTTAAAGTTTTTTTTTTTTTTTAAATCCCTCAGCAACCAATTAGCACTCAAACTCCAGCACATATCAGGCCGGGCGCGGTGGCTCATGCCTGTAATCCTAGCACTCTGGGAGGCCGAGGTGGGCGGATTATTTGAGCTCAGGAGTTCGAGACCAGCCTGAGCAAGAGCGAGACCCCATCTCTACTAAAAACAGAAAGAAATTAATCAGCCAACTAAAAGCATATAGAAAAAATTAGCCAGGCATGGTGGTGCATGCCTGTAGTCCCAGCTACTCGGGAGGCTGAGGCAGGAGGATCGCTTGAGCCCAGGAGTTTGAGGTTGCTGTGAGCTAGGTTGATGCCACGGCACTCTAGCCCAGGCAAAAAGAGTGAGACTCTGTCTCCTAAAAAAAAAACCTCCAGCACATATGTTGGATCAACAGTGCTCCTATTGATCCGTCTAATCCAGTTATCACTCCACCCCTCACCCTGCGTTATATTTAGGCGGTAGGTGTCCTCTTTCAAATCCGGGCTAAACTAATAACACACTTGATGCTCTGAATGCCAAGCTCATCTGATGCTTCTCATCTCAGCTTCTGTCAGGAGACCTGCCTAGGAAATCCCCCCTCTACGAGATGTTCCAGTGGGCCATTCACCTGGCTTACCCAGTGGGCACAGCAGATGAGTAACACGTATGTTTATAGCTTTTGCGGTGCTCCAGCTGTCGCTGAGGTCAGTGTTTTCTGCTAAAACTGGTATATTTTTGGCCATCTGCCTCATCCTCTGGTCAGTTTGGGCATCACCAGCCGGGCCCCTGCGGAGGCCACACTTTGGAAAAGAAATTAGATTCCCTGTAGGAATAAAACTAATTACCAGAGGGTGGCCTAATAGGGTGGTCGTGACTGAGTCAGAGGCCTCCTAAAAGAACCAAATGTTCAGCAAGAATAAAAGGAAATATGAATCAGCTCGGGGACAGTGCACGGGACTGGTGACCAGCTGGGCAGGATTAGCCCGTGTCCCTTTCAGCTCGCTTGATAGACGAGGTGAGGCGCTAAATCACTCTGTGCTTCCATCATTCTAAGTCCAGGATTCAACTTGTTAATGGAATACATTTTCTACCCGTCACAGTATAAGTGAACATTCATTTGAGACTCCTTTAAAATTTCAAAAATTCAGCAAAATATTTCAAATTAAAAAAATAAATTTGGGAGAAAAAATGTGGAGAGGGAGAAAAGACTCTGAAATCAGTAAAATAGGTTCTGAAACAAACATCTAGAAACACCTTACTAAGCAATAGCTTATGTAGGAGAAAAACCTGTGTTGTGGGGGTCTCTAGGCTTAGAGACTTGCAGGCTAGAGGATTGTGTGGGAGGAACTAAGTGGAGGGGGAGGGAAGGAGTTGCCGGCCTACGGACAAGCATCCGCAAAGGGATGGATCCAAGACTTGAGCCGCGAGATGTTAGACGATGTCAGAACTTAACGCAGACGTGTTAACAAGCTGCACTTGAAAAGTTGATCCAATGGAATATGTTTTTCCTTTGACTTTTTAAACCAAACTAAATCAAGGAGGCCTCATAAAATGAGATAAGTTTGTCTAAAGGAAAAGCTTGCCCTATACGTTTCAATACACCAAAATTATGTTTCTCTGCAAGGGCTAATCGTACACACTCTATCATGTTTTCTATTTCATTTCCACCGTGTAAATGACTTTTTCCTTTTAAAGAGAACACACACACACACACATACACACACAAATATACATTTGGTGTCTTGCCTTCCCTCTTTCCTTTTTAAATTAATTCTGCAAATCCATGTTCAATGGATTAATTCAATATATCTCTCATGTCACTTTACCATTCAAGGCCTAACACTGGCATCCCATTAACTCATATCCACTGCATTACCTCGCAGCTCTACTCTGCCTGGTTTTAGTTGCCTTCTTAAGAAGAGGAATCTAGCTTTGTCTGGCCACCTGCCCGGGCTCCAGAGTGGAGAATGCTTTCTCTGTGGTCAGAGGTGGAGTAGAACTTCCTTCTAGATAGCGGAAGATCTGAGGGAGAGCTTCTGATCTGGGAAGCGAGGGAAGCTGAAGCCACACAGAGGAGTTAGTGGAGAGTCAGGAAAGCGCTGTGGCGGGAGGGCTCAGGGCTGGACTCAGGCGGGCGGGCAGGGGTTGCTGAGCCGGGTCAGGAGCTCTGAACCTCAGAGGCAATAGCAACTCCAAGTGTGAATCATTCCATACTGAGTGCACGTATGAGGCTGGTGGTGGGGAGGAGCTCAGGGATGGGAACAGGAGTCCTGGTAACTGTCTCTCATAGCAGGTCCCCAGGTGTGGTCCAGGGATCTTGTGGGGGGTGGAGAGGATTCCTGAGACGCTTCCAGAGGATCTTTAGCGTCAAAACTATTTCACAGCAGTAGCGAGGCATTATTTGCCGTGTTCCCTTTTATGAGCATGCAGAGGAGCCTTCCAGAGGCTGCCTAGAGGAACGTGTGCCTCCCGCGCAGGAAACCTCGTTGTCCTCCTCGATTCTCCCACGCCCTTCTCCACAGCTTATAGCGTCGAGTCGCTTGTACCTCAGGATTGTCTCTTGAATCCTGTCCTCCCTGCCACTGTCTTATTTTGGTCCTTTCTCAGACTGCTCTAGCAGCCTGCCATTCGATCTCCTCTCGAATCCCTTCAATCCGAGTCCATTTTCTGCACTGTCAGAACCAAGTCGTACACCCCCTTCCACAGAAAAGCCTGTGTAGAGCCTCGCCTACGAACAGGATGAAATCCAAGTGTCTTCATTTCTCATACCAGCCAGACCCTCCACCACCTGACCCCACCTACCTCCCTCGGACCAGCTCCTGCCACCCTCCTGCTCCTGCCCAGAGCACAGCCACAGTGAAGCTCTCCCTGTTCTTAGAAGTGACTCTACACATCACACGTGCTGTCCACTCTGGAATGAACTTCCCTGAATCCTTTCCTGCTGATTGCATTAAATGCTAGCCTCTCCCCTTTTTATTCTAGTTTTCTTTCATTTGCTCAGCCAAGCCTTTCTCTGCCTCAGGGGAATTGCATTTCTGCCTAGAATGCCCTTTCCCCTTGCTCTGCGCGCAGCTTGCTCCTTCCCATTCTGTGGGTCTTGGACAATATGAGGCCGGAAGTCCCCCGACCTGGTCCCTGTAAGAGCAGATGTTAGAGCTACAGGAGCCCCACGCTCGGCTCTGCCCGAGCCCGTTCACAAGTCTCTGCAAAGGTCAGCGGCTGAGGAGCCTCAAGAAGCAACGTACCCCTTTCCCACCCCCCAAAGTCATCTAATCACTGCAGTCTTAAGGGTCCCCACACATTGATCGAAGGCTCGACTTGGATGAAAACTTCTCTGGAAGTGCACTCAGCTGGTATTTGTGGTGAGCAGCGGCAGGTCTTGCAGTTACCTTCCTTGATTAAAAAAAAAGAAGAAGAAGGAGGAGGAGGAGGAAAAAGAAGAAGAAAAGAGGCTGGGTGTGGTGGCGCATGCCTGTAGTCCCAGCCACTCGGGAGGCTGAGGCAATAGGATCGCTTGAGCCCAGGAGTTTGAGGTTGCTGTGAGCTAGGCTGACGCCACAGCACTCTAGCCCAGGCAACAGAGTGAGACTCTGTCTCCAAAAAAAGAAAAACAAAAAGGAGGAGGAGGAGGAAGAAGAAGGTCATAAACAAAAAAAGTTATTGAATTAGGCCAAAACTAGGCTTTGGACATCAGATTTAAAGTCCTGAAACTGATGACCTCGCCCGCACAGTTTTGTTTAAGCACGGGGAAGCGATGGGGAAGGCATCCTGGCTGGTTCCGGCTGCGGCCTGCTGCTCTGGCCAGAAGTCCCTGAGTATCTCAGCCTCCCTGCTCAGCATCACTGTGTCTGTTCATTGGCTCTGGTCTGTCTCTCCCCATGGAAGATAAGCTCCACGAGAACCAGTATCATGTCTGTTTCGGTCACCATCTTATCTCCAGCATCTGGCACAATATTTGGCACATAATAGTGCTCTGGAAACATTTCTTGAATAAATAATTGAACAAGAAACTTGTTTATTGTTTAGGTTCAAGCAAAAATGTTACTTCCTGGGTGAAGTAACCCTCTTTTTCTCAGGCAGCTATCGGCCTCTGGGCACCCACCACGTGCACTCCTCTGCCGCAGGGAAAGGAATCCAAGGTCTCCTGAGGGTCTACCATGCACACTGTATGAGCTGCCCTTATATGTGTTTCTCACTTCATTCTTTCAACAATCCCATGTGATAAGTATTTATTATCCATATGGACAGATGAAAATCTGTAAAGATTCCAAAAATCCAAGCTATACAGCCAATAATAGATGGCAAACCTGTATTCAAAGCCAGCTCTGTTTCCCTCTTGTGCAAAATCCCTTTTCATTAAATTCCATGGCCATATGATATTGCGCACAATGTCTTAATTTGTCTGTTTGCAGGTCTGTCTGGCCTTTAGGGGCATAGACCACATATATTCGTCTTTGCATTCATGGCACTGAGCAATTTAACATCTTAATTAGAAATACATGAATGAGAGGAAATACATGAATGCGGGTCAGTCTACTGAGGATTGGCGGCCTCACGGCTACTCTCAGCAACTCTTGGTGTGGACCAAGTACTCCTTGGAGAGCTTCTGTCTGTGTCCCTGCCTGAACACAAGTTGGGCCTCTTACACCAAGACCCTGACTCTTAATCCATCCACTTGGTTCTTTTGTGTCTGCCACCAGATGCCTAAATCCTGTGTGCATTTGGCTTACGTCTGCATCATAGGATATTTCTATCACAGTGAATCAATGAAATGCCACAGAAGTCTGACTACACGACACATTCCTTTATTACTTGGCACTTGAACTATTTTTTTATTTGCAGCTGAAGTCACTGCTAGCAGTGACTGTTGGTCAGTCAACAAGGTGAGCCCATGACTGGCAGATTCTTTGGGGAAATCAAAAATAGCATGTTCTCTGTCTTCAGATGCTCAGGCTTGCTAGGGACATAGGATCACACACGGAACAATTAGAGATTGGTGCAAAGAAGTGTAGAATCACGTGCCAATTGGAGTCACAGTTCGAGGCTCTGATTCTCACGTAGTCTTAAGCCTGTCAAAGCCTTTGCTATTCCCAGTTGCACTGCAGAAATCTCTGCACATGCTGTTCACTCCCCCAGAAGCTGACAATCTCTTCTCAGGCTGTGGGCACAGGGTCTCACAGCATAATTATGACCCAGAGCCTGACACTTTCCAGTACATTCAGGGGCTTCCAGCGCGAGCAGCAGGCTCAGGAGTCAATGCCTTCCAGATCAACTCCCTGGTGCTTAAACACAAAAATCACTGGTTCCAGGATTTTAAATCCAACTTCCAAAGCCTAGTTCTGGCCTAATTCAATGACTGTTTTTGTGTATGACCACGGTCCTCAGTTTTGTTTTGTTTTTTGATCAAGGAGGGGAACTGCAAGACCTGCTGCTCCTCACCATAAATACCAGCTGAGCTGAGCCTTCCATCAAGGCGTGGAGACCCGTAAGACCGCAGTGATTAGATGACTTTGGGGGTGGGGAAAGGGCACGTTGCTTCTTGAGGCTCCTCAGCCACTGCCTTTGCGGAGGCGCCTGAACGGGCTTGGGCAGAGCCGAGCGGGGCTCTGGGTGCCCTAACAACTGCTCTTACAGGGCAAAGGGCGCGCAGGATGTCCGCACCTGAAACTCTTCACCATCATGTAAACTGAATTCCTTCCTTGTCCCAAATGAAAGCTATGGCCATTTATTAATTTGCACATAAAACCCCATACTTTAATTTTCTTCAGAATAACTCAGAGGTAGAGAAACTCTCCTTGGAGCTCTTCTAAAGGCAATGCTGGATGTACTTTCCAAACCTCAGCTGGACACGAAGCAGAGTGTGAATGTTCTGTCCTATAGTTGAAAGCAAGTCCTATTTTTAGAATTGGGCTTCACTCAACCTGCTGGATAAGGTTGTGCTCGGAACCTCTGCTTTTAGGGAAGTGTCCTGCCCTTCCCTGGAGCAGAACTGTTTCATTTCACGTTTATCTGCCTTTCCATCAACAGGAAAGAAACAACTAAAAAAAAAAAAAGCTAAACTTTTAAAGGTTTTCTTAACAACACAATAATGTACAATATGAAAACTTAAAAAGAAAACCAAAACAGAGCAAATAAAACAAGAAAATACACAGAACAGTCCCATAGATTAATATTAGAGATATTGGCAAATAAATGTAGTTTATGCAATATTTGCTCTAGCTTTTCAAATAAAAAGGATGAAATAACTTTTCTGCTCATGGAATTGAGTGTGAAAATTGAGGCGGTATGTGTATATTAGGAAAAGTATTTTGTTTGAGTTTGAACTCAAATTCTCCCATTTAGCCACAGACACTGAACCAAGTACTTCACATGTTACATAACTTTTCGGAGTCTCTTTCCTTCTCTGTAGGGTTATGATAATATGCACGTTATATGTTATGAAGATGGAAAGGCAAGTGAAAGACTTAGAGTAGGTGATTATAAAAATGGATGTTTTAAAAATGGAACGTAGTAGTAATAGCATTGCTAATATATTTAAATAGCAATAGAATTCTTATTCTAATTTCAGATGCATGAGTACTAAGTGAAGAAAAGAATCTAGAAGCAGTCATTCTGGTCCACATTAGGCATTTTAAGGAACGAAGAAAGTAAAATTAAAAATAGCTAATACAACATTATCTTTGCATCAGAGGGAAATTCTAAAGCATGAACTTGCGTTATCTGATTCTCAAGGTGTTATTTGGTGGGACCTGCTATGTTATGTGAGAGAGTAAAGTTTGTCGTCGTCCTAGAGGAAAATTGTCAGGCCTTAGTTCTTTTGTATTTTACTTTTACTAATTTGTTCTGTAAACTTGATCAGCTAATTAACTTTTTCCCATGTTCATTTAGATATCCAAAAATAACTCGTTAAGGATTTTTTTTTATTTGCAATTTCACCTAGAAGAGTGGTAAGGATAATGGAATAGCTAAGGAAGACTTTGACCCATCATGATTCAGCAAAACCGTGTCGGTTTTATTGCGAGACGTGGAACACCTTTGCAATACACGTGAATGGACATCGGCAATCCGCTGGAGCTTTCTGGCCGGCGCAGAGACGTGGCTAGGGAGGTGTTGGCAGCGTTAAGGGCAGTATCGATAGCACGCTGAATCACATTCTGTTTCCTGGTTCCTCTGATCCAGCCAGAGCCTTTACTTAATGATGAAATGAGACGGAAAAAGGAAGAGCATGTGCATCATTCAGCCTGAAATAGAGTCTGGAACAATGGGAGCCAGTTACTAGCCCCAGTCCCTCCCAGTAAAGGACCATGCTCCCTGCCATCTGCGGTGGTTTGGACTGGTTCTAAATACAGCCCACAAGTCCAAATCACAGACTGAGTCCCAGACTGGAAGGCAGTGGAGATAGCCACATGTGCCTGTCACCGTCTCTCAAACTCGAGGTGGACCGGTGACATGTCCCCCACATGCCTCTGGCATCACCGACGCCAGCTGAGGTGAGGGTCAAGTTTGGGAGCTACTTTTAAGCCTGAGGAAAAAAAGAAGGCCAGATATTTTCAGATCTTATCCATGGCAGCTCTGTTCAGATGCCAGCTCCTACTGAGTCTCTGCGCCGCTTGAATTCCGGTTTGCAGGACTCCCGCTGACCTAGCAGAATGTGCGGTAACCTACAGAACATACTTGGCACAGAAATGCCAGTTTGAGTTGACATTTTTAAACATGTCGAACTTATTTTTATTATCTTTAGCTCACAAAAGAGTAAGTTGGCAGAAAAAAGCAAAAGCCTTAACTGGACTCCTGAATCGTACATTCATGATTACAGCTTCCACTATGACTGTTAGAAAATGTAGCCTGTGTCACGAGGGTATTCTATGGGCTGATTAGTTTTAGAAAGGATTGGGCATCATGTGGTGGGTTTAAATAATAATTTTAACCTATAAAATGACTTTAAATTGCAAGAACAAAGGTCATTTATGCTGAGGTTAAGGGCTTTTATGTGTATATAGATCGACAGGTGAGAAGAAGGTGGTCTCTTTCATAGAGCTACATATTGTCTGTAGAATTTCTAATTTTAATTCAATGGAAGTCTGAGGAAAACCAACAGAGTCAGAAGTATAACATCAAGCTAAGATTGCTGAACGGTTGTTCACATTGGAGGGCTAAACAGCTGGCCTGCCCCTGCCCCTCTGAACTTCACTAGGGGCTACAGAATGATGTATTAAATGGTGGTGTTCACATAAAATATAGCTCAGCAATCTAGTATGACCACAGAGGCAGTCAACCGTGGACGACAGGATACAGAATTAGATCCTGGATCAGGGATAACGTAAGGACACTGAACCGAGTTCTGCACAGGGCCCAGCCCAGCCAGCGGATGTTAAACAAGACACTTCTGGGTGCCCAATCAGCATTCAGGAAATACTTGCTGATTAATTGATTGACTTACTGATTGACAAAGTGGTCACTGGGAATGCCAAGTTGGATGACAGGGCTTCTGACATTAACTCTATTAATATGTCAGCAGCTTAGACAAGTCTCACACTTTCCTGCCATGGGATCCTCATGTCTACAACACAGAGGATAATCACTTGCCTACAGCAGTTACAGGGGAGAAGAGTGAAAAAAGGTGAGATTATCGTTGCAGTCTGAGGCGCCCCTCTCCCCAAGAGGTGCCAGCGGGTAAACCCACAACTAGTGGAAGCGGAGCGCACTGTAGGGGGGAGGGACACGCTTGTAGCCTTGGCTTGGGCAGTGCAAACGTGTTACATGTAACCAAAATGTTTGTACCCCCATAATATCCTGAATAAAAAAAAAAGAAATATGATGCAATTTTATCATTAACAGAGCTTAAGAGAAAAAATAAAATTGGTAGCATTTTTAAAAAAAAAGAGAGATTCTGAACTAGGAGGTCTGGGCTAGAGCCCAGGAACCAGCATGTCAGCAAGCGTTCCAGGGGTTCCTGTGGCAGGTGGTCTAGGACCCCACTTAGGGCAGCACTGTCCTAAAGGGAACCCATCAGCCTGTGTGCTTCTCAATGTCAATGACAAACTCCAGTGATGACAGTAAGATGCCATGGGGCCTCATATTCAAACAGTTCTAATTTTGGATTTCTCAGAAGCCATTTACCAAGTACCCATCATGTGAAATGCATTGACCGAAAAGGAGCAAAACATATCCCAAGAGCAGCCAGCTATACAAATAACTACAGAATCAGATTCACTTTGAGAGAGCCATCAGTGCTCAGGCTCCTTACAGAAGGGAAGGAATAGTTCTGCATGCGGGGACCCGGGAAAACACTCTGGCCCTGGTGTCATCTGAAGGGAAGCTGGAGGAAGGAAGGACTTCATTTGGGATGAAAAAGGATACCACAGGCAGAGGGAGTGGTTTAAACACAGGTTTGGACGCCTAGAGCCCAAAGTGATGGCCCAGGCCGGCCTGTGGCGTGGGCCAGTGGAGACCGAGCGCAGAGTGAAGGGAAGACTAGAAGGTGGGTGTGGCCGCGCCCTGGGGCTTTGAATGGTAGCGCGAAGTCTGATCTTGCTCTGAAGGCGACGTGTGTAGGGTTTTGAGCAGAAGAATAACTGAAGAGGATGTTTTGTTTATCTTTTAATTTAACAGATAACACTTCGTGTTTAACTTCAACGTTATTCTTAATAGCTAATATGTTTACTTATAGGGCACAGCATTTTAAAGGAACAACGTGGTACGTAATATAAAGTTTCTCTCCCTTACACCCCTGTCACCCAGCCATTTATTCTGGAAGCAACTAATGTCACCGGTTTCTTTTGTAAGGAACGGACTATTTTGGAAAACAGCTAATGACCAAATACTGCTTGGGCTGGAATAAAGGAGAGAGAGATTAATGCCAGAAACACCTGTTTGGTGACCATTTCAGAAATCCAGGTGATGAAATGAAGGCTTGCAGGAGAGCACTGTCCACGGGTATATAAGGCAGATTCTGAAAGGCGTCTCATGATCCTTCCCTCCCAGTGTCCTATCACGTTACACGTGGCAAAGCAGGAGTCCAGGATGACCGAAATTTTGACTTGAGAGTTGAGGAAAGGTGAGGAAGGGACGTTAGTTTGGGACTGGGAGGCAGGGAGGCGTTTTAGGGAAGACGAGTTCTATTTTGGCAACATTTGCTTGAGATGTAGGACACAGATGTGCCCATGACAACTATTCCACTGGGAGGTCAGGCACATCGGTTGGAAGAGAAGTTAAGAGTTAGAAATTGTGCTGACGAGTCATGAGCACAGAGGTGGTAAAGTTTTGGGATGATATGAGCTCAGTCAAGAAGAATACATTGGGCCAGGCAGGGTGGCTCGCGCCTATAATCCTAGCACTCTGGGAGGTCGAAGCAGGCGGATTGTTTGAGCTCAGGAGTTCGAAACCAGCCTGAGCAAGAGCGAGACCCCGCTCTTTTTCTACTAAAAATAGAAAGAAATTAATTGGACAACTAAAAATACATAGAAAAAATTAGCCGGGCATGGTGGCGCATGCCTGTAATCCCAGCTACTTGGGAGGCTGAGGCAGGAGGATCGCTTGAGCCCAGGAGTTTGAGGTTTCTGTGAGCTAGGCTGACGCCACGGCACTCACTCTAGCCCAGGTAACGGAGTGAGACTCCGTCTCAAAAAAAAAAGAAGAAGAAGAAGAATACATCCAAGAGAAGGGGCCAAGTACTGAAAAATGCCCACATTTACGGAGGAAGCAGAAGCAGCGGGGCCAACGGAGACTGAGGAGAAACGGTCAGAGAGTGTGCGCTAGCAATTTGATAGGGTATTCACTTGGGATGAAAGAAAGAATTTTCAGGAGGCACTGAAGATCCAACTGAGGTTAGACTAAAGAAGCTACTCCTGGGAGTAGCTTCTAGTAGCTTCCAGATCTTTCCTCCATTTCTCCCTCACAACCACAATCTCAAAACAATTGTGCTTAAAGTTAAGAGTTTGGCCTCTTAGGGCAATCTGGGAAAGGTATTCGAGAACTATCATGTTCTTTCTGTGGCCCATAAAAAGCAGCAGAGGAAGGAATGTAGAATGCCTTCCAGATGGGTTTCTGGAAATCGAGGATTGGTCTCTGTTATTTAGGTGGCTTATGCAGTGATATTTGGAAAGAGAATTTAAATATCTCTATCACACCAGGCTCATCAATTGTGGTTTGTTTATTTGTGTCCTGTGAAAACTGCCAAAAGATATTTGCAAACAATTTATCGGAGAGGGATCCAGAGATGAGTGGAGTCAGTGCCTCTCCCGGTGACTGAGACCATGGCTGGTGACTCTCCAGGCACGGAGCAGTGGGCCGCCCGCCTTCTCGTCCCTTTCCTCCTAAATCCCTTCCCTTCATTTTCTTATCCATCCTGGATTTGCCCCCGACGTGTGAAAGAAAGGCAGAGAGGCAGCCTGCTTAGATTAAGAGGTTCTAACAGCACGTCTCAGCTGTGAAGAGCTGTGTCCCCAAGAGGAGAAGACTGACCTACAGACACACTCAGGCCTCTGTCCCCAGGCTTAACTGGGGGATATACTTTAGTTCATATTTTTCGTTTCTATACTTTCCTGGACATTTTTTAATAGCACTTGGGTTCATGGGATAAATCTCTCCCCGTATAAATGGTTTACATCGTGCCTGCCTCAAGCCATTATGTTACATAAGAAAACGATGTCAGCACATTTAAAATTAGACATTTATTCCTCCATCCCTAAATTTGAGATGACTCCCTGGGAGCATTTTCTCATTTTTTATGGCTTCATTTCCTGTATTACAGTGATGTGTATGTAACGCCCACACTGCACTCTTCCTCCGCAGGCTGCACGTTAGCTGGTCAAACACACTCCTGAGGCCATGCTGCCCCCAAGTGTCTGGTCTGAGAACAGCCACCGTCTTCTGGACGCAAACTGCATTTCCATCCCAGACCTGTTTGACCGAAGTATTAAGTCCTGAACTAAAAAAATAATGATGTGCCAAGTCTAGGCACAGGATTACAAGGGGCAGGAAGAAAAAAGGAAGGCTTTATTTCCCAATATTTCTCCAAAAGGCAGAGGAGTAAAATGGACCTAGCAGCAACCACAAACTTGTTTTTGTTAATTACAGAGTCACCGGCTGCCTGTCTGTGGCGGTGAGGACCAGGGTGTGGGACGTGAGTTGAAGTGGCTCCCTTGTGCCTTTGGGGCCAATCCTCAACTTCTCTAAGGCGACCCCCTCATCAGAACTCATGTCATCATGCTCTATAGCTAAGGACACACAGTTGTTTGGAAACAATGCATTCAGGGAGAACAGTCAACTCTTCCACGTGGCCAAGACCCTCAAGAGAGAGGTCAGTCATTATGGTGACTGCATAAACCACAGGACTGCTGCGTGGAGGGGGTATGGATGTGCATGCCCTTGTCATACCTCCTCCCCCTCCCAGGGACGGAAGTCCTGCTCTTGGATTCCACCTGATTGCTCGGACTCCACTACTGCTTGTTAGCAGGTCTCTCAGGTGCTATTTGTCTAAAGCCCCAGGTGCATCACAGTCGTCTTGGATCCTTCGATCCATGCTCCTCATAACAGCCCATTCCCGCTCTGGAAGACTGGCCTTTTCCGAAAGGAACCGTTTGCCTGGACAGCCCCAATTTCCCCGTATGTGTCAAATTCTATTCTACTTGTTAGGCTTGTCTTTCCTCTAGTGCTAGTACTAGACAGACTTGGGAATCTACCTCCCAAATTATTTATCATTCTGTGCACTGGTCTTTGTTCTGCTCCTTTAGCCCCATGGCTGAGCGACGTGTGGCGGTAGTGGAAGCAGGTGGGACATCACAGGGAAAGCGGCAGAGGCTGACCTCACGGGGGTGGAGGGTGTGAGTGACAGGTCGCGGAAAGTAAAGGTGGATTGCTGGGGCGCAACCACGTTGAAAACAGTTTTAAATGTCAGGGTGTGGCTCTTGGCTGTAATCCAGCAGTGATGACAGAGTATTATTGGCTCTCGAGCACTCTAGGGGGATTAGTCAGTGTGTAGGAGGGACTGGAGGGAGAGGCCTGAACACAGAGAGACTGTGAAACCATTAAAGTCGTGCAAACACAAAGTGCCGAGAGCCTGGATACCAGTTAATCTGTAATAACCACAGGAAAGAGATAAGAGACACAATCTGAAGCAAAACTGTAGACGTAGAGCCTAGATAACGTAGAGGAACAGAAACCAAAGATGACTACCAAGTCCTAATAGTGGTGATGTCATTGGCAGAAGCAAGGAATCTAGAAAGGGAAAGGACCCTAAAATCCCAACTCTCTTTGCAGGATTTTCAGTGATAATATTGATTGTATTGGAGGACATTGCAAGCGTATTCAAGAAAAGGAATGTGTTAAAAGTCAGTTGAACCATTGAACTGTGACTAGAAGACTAACAAGAGATGGGGGTTAACAATATCCATTTGGGATGTAGGTGGGAGCAGAACTCATCAGTGTGGGGGAGGACCCGTCGGGGAGACCAAAGCTGATCCAGCAAGAAGTCCACGGTGTTGTACAATATTCTGGGTCTGGGAGTCAAGGATGGACTAAATATTTGTAAATAAAAAAATCTGCTATACAACTTGTCTCTAAAAGGCCACGAGCGCCCTAATGATATAACGCCGGTGTGAGCACTTTCCATCCCAGCCCACTGGGAACAGCTGCAGATGCTGTGGCTAATTCCACCCGGGCACCAAAATTTACTCTCCCACTAACGGGCTTGTAGAAATGCCTCTTTTCTTAGGTGAACTGGAATAATTGCCTGAGTTTAACTTTCAGCTGAGTTTCTCATTCTCAACAATCCTTTCCAAAATTTATACCATGTGACCAGCATAAACAAGCTGTCAAATCTAAGTCAGCGTCCCCAGCTGTAACACGGGAACAATAGTACACAGGTTCCTCTTTTTGTGAAGAACGAGGAATCTTAAGACAGGTCAATGCAGAATTTACACGTTTCCAATATGTTCCAAAGTGATGTTATATCGTTTATTTCTGTGTGGTTCTTTTAGCTTGTATGTTCAGTGGCTACTGATTGGTGTAGTCTTTTGTGGAACTTCAGGGCCAAACTAGGCTTTCTTTAGTCTGATCCCAATTAAAATTCAAAACCGTGGTTAGGAAAATGAAAGGAAGGAAGAAAAAAAAATGTGGATATTTATGGTGGGTTCCATTGTGGGGAGGAAACTGTTTGGATATACGTCATGGCATCTGCCCAGTAGTATTCTGAGTTCAGTAAATAACTCAACACATATGGATTCAATTTCCAATGGAAAACATGAAGCTTTAGACGTAAGTGGAAAGTACCTGGCAAGACACGTATTTACATTTGATGAAGGAAAATTTTATGATGGTTAAAACCTGACATGCCCAGGGTTGGACCCATCCCCACTCATCACAGAAACAGAAACAGCCAGTGTCACTGGTACTGTGCTGTGGCTTTCTCATAAAAACTGGCACTGCCCTGAAAGGAAGTGACCTCTGTATGAGCACACGTATTGCACACATGTGCCTTCCAATGCGTGAGTCACTGAAGAAATGAAGACCGCCTGGAGTGTATAAAACCACTTACCAAAATGCTGAGAAAATCTGATATTTGAGGTACTATAAATCTTACTATTAATAAAATATTAGAATACAATTGATAATAGAATAATAGAATTATTAATGCTATAATTCTGTTTTACTCAAAAATTTAAATTTTTTCACACTACAGATGCTCCCCAACTTTTACAGTGGGGTTACATCAAAAATATCACAAGTCAGGCCTGGGAGTGGTGGCTCACGCCTGTAATCCTAGCACTCCGGGAGGCTGAGGTGGGAGGATCGCTTGAGGTCAGGAGTTCGAGACCAGCCTGAGCAAGAGCGAGACCCCCCCCCTCCACTAAAAATAGAAAGAAATTAGCTGGACAACTAAAAATAGAAAAAATTAGCCGGGCATGGTGGCGCGTGCCTGTAGTCCTAGCTACCCGGGAGGCTGAGGCAAGAGGATCGCTTGAGCCCAGGAGTTTGAGGTTGCTGTGAGCTAGGCTGATGCCACAGGACAGCCAGCCTACAAAATAGATACTTCTGATCCCATGATATCCAACTTGTTTCCAACTTCCAAAGGAAAGGCACTGAAACTATGAAGCAATCATCAAAGACTTAGGGAGATTCATGTAGCTTGCCCCAAACCACAGGGTTAGTTCATAGGAGAGTCGAGATTCAAACCCAGAGATGTGTGACTTAAAATTTTAGGCAATGGGCCAAATATTTTCACCTGCTATCTCTTCACACCTGACAGCAGCCCTAGGAGGAGAAAGCTAGAAGTGCAGAAATACTGGAGTCAGCACCTGGAGACACGGTTGCTAAGCTCCCTTACAAGCAAGTTTAGCCAAATCAGCTCCTGCATATTTGGAGGGGGCGGAAGAAAAGAAAAAATATAGATATATATTTCATATACATGTATATATAAGTGCTTTATTCATATTTTCCCAAGTGGGAAACAGAAGGGGATTAGATTTTGCTTGGAGGCTCAGATTTCTTTTTGGATGTGCGGTTAAATATTATTCTGTCTCCTCTCGTTTATGAACTGAGGAAGGTCTCAATCAGAAGTTGGGATAGTTCTTACGTCAGAGCATCTGTGGAGGTTAAAGAGAGTTCTGCATGTCAACCTGCAGAGGCGTTCACGTGCGGAGCATTAGGAAGGTCGCTGGGACCACACCGGGAGGTCTAGCCCTGTGGAATGATCTGGTGTTGGGGAAACCATTATTCTGCTTTTTATACTTTCTCAAAAGAGGGAATTTGACTCCTCCCATGGTTGGGACAATACAACACTTCCGGACAGCTCTCTCCTGTCACTCCTCCCGTGGAAGGAGTGGCTCATTTGTTGATGGAGAGAGCCTGAGCGCCACGGAGCCACCGTGTCTGCAGAGACCGTGGCTCCTGAGTGGAAAAAGAAGTGCTGGCTGGTCCTTTCTCTCATGGCTCAGGCCAGCGGGGTCCAGGGCAGAGGGAGCCCATGTGCCTCGGGACCCAGAGGGGGCGAGCCCCACCCTGACCTCCGCAGGCCCCGCGAGGTGTCTGCGCTCCAGTCTGCAAACCAGGGAGCTAGGCTGACTCTTCACTGAGGCCAATGAGCTTGAATTTAATAGTCGCTCATTCCTGAGAGGGAAGGAAGTGCCATTTCAGCCTCACGTCTAAGTCACACTGTCCAGTCCACCTTTATTGTGAGTAAAATTAATCATTTGAAGTTAAAACCTAAAAGGATAGGAGGTATGAGAGTTACAACAGACCTTCGACATTTGGGACCTTCGAGACAGTCGTGTCAGTCCTCTGCGGTTTTGAAAACATCGGTGTCACCTAACCATCAGCAGGATCCGGCTCCCTGTTCTTAAGAGTCATGGGTTTGCTTTGCTTTTTTTCCTCTGCTTTCAGGTTAAAAGACACATCATAAATACCTGTTGGCTGATTAGAGTAAGTCACTAAACAGCAGCTGGTGTTTAGATTAACACTTCTTGAGCCAAACAGCTAGCCCAGGATACTGAGCAAATCTCGGAACTCAGACAGACTCATCTTCTCATCAAAGAATACTGTGTGTGCTGAGGCAGAGGAGGAAGGGGAGAGGTGCCGATGAGACAGACCCTCCACTGGAGCCCAAACGTGCTCAGTCCCAAAGCCACCTGCTTTCTGCCACCCCGAGAGTCTTGTGCCGATGGCCGGCAAGTTCGAAGAGGCAAAGGAACACCAGAGGTCAAAGCAAATGATGAGACTCCAGTTCCCCTGGGATTTATGTTACAGCTTCTCTGAGAAAAGCAATAATGACTTATTTGATTGATTGCTTCATTCATTCATTTATTGACGAGAAGTTATAAAGCACCTACTTTACAGGTGTACCAGACTTCTACGCTTCCACGACGAATGGAGACTTTAGAAACCCCGATGTGGTCATAGGTCAAACCATGTTCTCCAAACCAACTTTACCATAATAAGGTTGATTTATTTTTTTTTTTAGCTCCATATGTCTAACTCTGGTCTGTTTCTCAATTGGTTCAGAATTGAAAAGAGAGAGACGAGGACGATGAATTTATGGCCCCCTAAAATTTCATAACATGCTATTGTATAAAAAGCAATTAATTTCATAGAACTTTTTCTTAAAATATTCCTTAGCATACACAGGTTTCTACCAACCAAATTTTCGCAAGTACTGATGCACAGTTTTAGATGCTATACTCCCTGCCAGTTTCCTCTGATGCAGCCGGCAGAAGGACCACTGGCTGTAGGATGGAGGCGTCTGAGAGAAGTTGCCCAAGCAGAAGACAGCTTTGTTCCCACGTGCAAGTGGCCAGTGGGGACACCTTGGGCTTGGCTAAGACTGTCAAGAAGTTTCGGGTTTCGGGGTTCATATGGAAAGACAACCAAGGCCCCAGTTATATGCCATTCAGTATGACTTCAGTGGTTTAATCCTGGAAAAATTTTCAAGCAAATATAACTAAATGCCTTATAACTTAGCCATAGCAAAATGAAAAATTTTATCAGAGCATTTAACATTGAGCAACAACTTCCTTGTGTATTTCTTATGTGGCACTTGGGGACTTCAAGCACAGCCCCTTGTGTATTCCTTATGTTTTCAAAACATATTCTTGGTAACCAAATAAACTGATATACTAAATAAGATCATTGTTTCCCAGCATCTAAATGTCAGAAGCATCCAGACGCCCACCCTGGTGCTGGAGTTTCGGCTCTGTAGCTCTCTGCTTTGGCAGTAATTGGATGTAGCAGGACTAGTTTTCTATTACAGTTCCTCCAGATTTATAATGATGAAATGAAGTTATTTGCATTAGGAAGTATATTTATCTTTCTATTATTTACAAACACATTTGTGACTAACACGTGGGGTGATTAGGGTAAATGCATGCACCTTATCCAAGGGAGGTGTCAAGTTATTAAAAGAATTAGTAAAAAAACAAAAAAGAAGGATGCAAGCCCATTCCCATTTTATTTAGCAAATATTGAAGAGTATTAAGGGACAGAATTATTCACTAGTGACTGTGGCAGACGTCCTGATCAGAAACAGTCACACTTCTGGGGCTCTTGATTGGCACACATGGTAGCATAACCTTTGGAAATTTATCAGTAAAACATCTATTTATCTCTGTTTTGCTCTGAATAAATTGTGAGCACCGTAGGGCAGAAATGCAGTTCATTCATCTGTGTGTGTGTGCCTGGTACATGGTAGACACTGGACAGAGAATTGTTAAGAGAATGAAATCTGTTAGTAATTTATAATTCTAGAGTAAAACAGATTTTGGGTAAAGCTTTTGCTAGGTGGATAATAAGTACAAACCAAAAGTACATCTCCCACAAGGCTCATGTGTGTTAATTATTAATTTTTGCTGTCATTAATCGGAAGTCCTAGATAATGAACAGAAATAGTACCTGATGTTGCTAATTAATACTAGATGAATATAACTGAAACCGTGAAAGCAGTCTTTTCCACCCTGCTAAGCACCCGATATTTAAATGCAAACAACAGAATGTTCCTACAAGGCAACTCTATTAGGCTTCGCTCCACTTTTTAAAGAAGGATTCTCATCTCAGATAATTTTTGTTGCCATTTCTACTAATTTTTCATATTTTAAAAAATGACTGATATTTTACCAAAAAAACACCCCTTGTAATCAACTTCCAAATAAACAACTATTTCCGTATATTAATATTAGTGATCTCGTAGAAAGAACACCTACAACTTAATAAAACCCCAGAAGACTTTAGAAAACCCTGACTCACAGCAACACAGAGCTTACTTGGTTTCAGGTCATTGGCTACTTCATAGCTGGGATTTTCCAAGTCAGATAGTGTTACACTTGGAATATGACAACAAGCACTGATAATAACGACCATAAATGAAAAGTTGGCCTTCCCCAGGCAGATTTCAAAGGTGAGGCTTTCCAAACCCAGTGCTCTCCTTGGAGCAGCAGAGGGCAGTGAAAGCACTGGTAATTCACAATACGAATCTTGCATTACTGTCTGGAGAGAAACCCTGAATTTCCTCAAGAGTACATTTTCCATTTTAAACCAACACCATACATGTAAGAGGTTGGAGATACAATACATTTTTAGTCCCCAATGCATTTTTGGAGCCATAAAGAACTTTTACAAAGCGCAATGAAATTTCTCTATGCATTTCTGGGACTTACAGTTCAATTTAATATATCAGAAAATGTTTTCGAGAATAATGGTACATTGTAAACTCGGTCTAAAATTTACCTAGTGCAGGAGCTCCTAAAACAGTGGTAACCCACCAGAGACAGGGTGTTGTGTTTATTAATACATTGGTACAGAAATTAAGAGCCGCAAGGTCCCCTTATGATCAACTAATGATCCACGTCCCCCTTTTTAACTGATCTGGAAAGGTTCCTGGGCTCTGTCAACTGGAAACAGGTTAAGGTAGCATCAGAACAGTGGTCTCCTCACTCCTCTCATTCTATGGTGGGGGGGTCTGTTCTGTTGGGTTTTTTGGGGGGTGGGGGAGGAGGGTGATATTTTGGTTTGGTTTGGTTTGGATTTGCCACACCATATTTCATAATACTCAGCAGTTAGATTTATGACCTCTGATGTTTTTGTCAGGGTCCAAAGGTCAAGGAATTCTCACCTGGAAAGGTCAGGAATGTTCAAAATCAGTCTGATCTTGCCTCTGCAAAAGTTTGTTTTCAACTTTGAAAGGAGAAGCCTTCACAGGCGAGGAGAAAATAAACGCAGTTATCTTGTACATTTAAATTTTTAAAAATTGCTTTACCCATAGCAAGTCAGTATATACTTCAAGTTCTTCAAAAGTAAGTCCCCATCACTCTCCCGCCCCCACCTCTGGGCTAAGGAAGTGGAAGACATTGCTCTTTTAACCTCTGCAAACCCACACAAATCTGGTCCCCTTTCCTGCCTAGACTGCCCCATCACTGTATCACGGCCAGAAATTTTACTAAACGGGACTGGAAATGCCTGTGAATGCTTTCTTAGCCGTGACCTCTCCAAGTCTAGGCTTCGGTTTAGAAAATCTGTCACTCACTTTCCCTACTGAGTTAGGAGTGTCAACTCCTAACTTGTGGAGTGTCTGGGAAAACTGCTGAATGACTAACAGGGAAACAACTGCTGGGAGAGAGGACATCTCCGTGGAGCCAGGACACTGCTCTAACAGTTACACGGGAACATTTTGCCTCTGGACTTTGTCAGTTTGTCTGCAACTCATGAGGTCTGATTGGCATTAGCATGTTCACATTTTCCTGATCCTGCAGCAACTTCTGCCCTCTTTAAAGAGCACACACTACCCTGCCGCCAGGACCTCTGCTTTCATTTTCACTAGTTGGCTTCTCTGCTGGTCCCTTTGTTCTAGCCTTGAGTCTTTCACAAGCCAAGAGCCAGGCTGGAATCCCAGAGCAAATTCTTCCAAGGCCAAACAAGGAAATGCTCAACAAGTCTTTGGAGACCAATAACCAAGAACACTAAGTTATCTTATCTGAAAGTTAATACATTGTTGTTAGCTATTTTTCACCAATGCTAAACATTTTATGGATTAGTTATATGTCTTTATTACATCCCATTTTCTAACAAAGTTTAAGGGTGCATGGATAGGTCCATGCTTTAAGGAGACTCCTTTTTTTTTTTATATAAAGGTTTCTGAAGCCATCTCAAGGGGAATACCTTCTGTAGAGGCTTTGGTGTTGCAAACCTTAGTTCAAATGCTAAGTATCTTATGATTTCTTGAAGAGATGGTTAATACCTAAGGGAATTATCAGAGGCGTGCCAAAAACACAGAAAAACATGGAACCTTTTTGTACAGAAGCTATCAGGTTCCGTTCTATATTCCTTTTCCCTAGTGGCAAATGTTCTCTGGAAATGACGTGAATGGGGGCTTCCCCACTGTGCTTTTAGCTGGGTCGCCAGAGAAGCCACACAGCCTCGGGCTGAACACCAAGGGCAGCTTTGCTTTCCTGGGAACGTGTCACCAGCATTTTCAGAATCCTGGCTCTTCGGCAACAACAAAGGGAAGTTGCCTGTTTGGAAAGCCCAGTCTCAGGGAAGGTCAGAGCTAAAAGGTCAACTTTAGAGTTACCAGGAAGCACAATGAATACAGTATTTACAAGGAGCCTCTCCAGGGTTTTGTTTCCTATGGGGGTGAGAGAAAGAGGGGAGAGAAAAGAGGAAGTAGGCAATATAGAGTCGAATTAAAATGGGCTCTAAGTTAAAACTGACTTAGCAGCTGAGCTCACCCACCTAAGCCTTTGTTTTCTGAAATATTAAATGGGAATAATACCTACCTATGTTACAGGGTTGTTATAAGAATTCATTGAGTTAATCTCTGTAAATTACTTAGTGCACTGCCTGGAACATGTCAAGTGTGCTCAATAAAGGTTAACTACTATTACTGTTATTTTAAAGTAACTGGATAAGGAGGGGAAAGATGTTAGCTGTTTTATTAGCTAATCATTCAGAGCTCTGTAAGTGACACGGAGCAGGGACCTCTCTTAGGCCCCTCCAAGCATGAAAATAAAGGAAAACTCTTGGATCCCTTCAAGGGAAATTGCGGGCCCCTGGCTAGCCTTGGAAAGTACGTGAGCAACTTGGTAAGAAGATAGTAAGAACTTAAAACAATGGTCTCCCAAGTGGGCCAGAGTCACAAGGTGTTTTAGTTCCCTATAAAAACTAAAAAATGTCATCTTAACATATGTTCTTGAGTTGGAGATGGAAAATGCTGACCGCTGTCATGTAGACCTCAGATAAGAGGGACTGAGGACTGAACTCTGACCACCATTCTTTGTTCTAAATGTCTTCCCGAGGGGCCTGGAGTGAGTCGCACCCACAGGCCAAATGTTAACATTCCTTTCCGAGGGCCCCAAGTGTTCAGATAAGGCCTCGCTTCCTTAACCAACTGCTAATCAAAGAATCTCTGAATCTAACTGTGACCAGTGAGCCCCAAATTCAAAATATCCTGCCTTTTGGGGCCAAACCAATGTATAACTTCCATGGATTGATTTACAATTTTGCCTGTAACTTCTGTTCTCCTGAAATGTGCCCCTGCCTTTAAAAACCCTTGCTCGTAGGCCAGCGAAGAGTTCAGATCTTAAGTGTTAGCTGCCTGTTCTCCTTGCTTGGTGCATGCAGTAGATGCCTTTCTTTCTCTCGCTGAAAATCTTGGTGTCAGTGTTTGGCCTTGCTGCACCAGGTGAGCAGACACAAGTTTGGTGAGTTAACATGAGGAAGGACCTGCTCTTCAAGTAATCAGTGGATTCAGATACTGTAAGAACTTCATCAATCTATTCAACCTGTGCTTGGACAGTCTATACAACCTGGGACAAACAAGGCCACCATGTGTTCAGGTTATATCCCACACAGAGAGAACTGTGCCAAGCCCTGCCAAACCCTGTATTTTGGCCACATCATCCCAGAAATAGCTATATATATATTTTTTTTTTAATTCATCCCAAATGTTCCCTATGAACTAGCAGCAGCCCTGGGCTCCAAACCCAACTCCCACAGCTTTTTATGACCACGACCAAACACTCCTGCCATGCCCTGGCTTCCCTGCTCTGGACAGGGCTGCAGAGAAGCTCCTCCCATGGGTCCCCATGCGGAGAGGGAGCTGTCCACCAGGGCCTCTGGAAAGCAGAACCCAATTCAGTCGAGCCTCTCCTGCCCATGAACTCCACTCAGAAAGTGAAAAATGGAGGGAGACGAGTACCTTTCCTTTCTCCCCAGAGAGCTCGTGCCTCAACTCTGCCTCAAAGGCACCGCTTGAGCACTGAGGTGTGAGAGCTGGAGGGAGAGGTAATGCATGAATTCTCAAATAAACCACTTCTCCTGTTTCCTTTTCCATTTCAGCTGCCCAAATGAATGGCGGAAAACTTTGCAGTGAGTCCCTCTGTTTCACCTGCCACCCTCTGACCCACTCAGACCAGGCTGTCTGTCCTGTCAGACGTGGCTTTCCCTGATCTGCAATAGTCCCCCGTCCCAGGATGAGGCAGGGCCCTCCATCTGTTCACAGCATCTCGTACCTGCTTCCCGGATGTCAATCCATGGGGTCGGCACCTGTGCCTAGAACAGTGCCTGACGCATAGCAGACATGCAGGAGATGCTGCCAAATGAATGAATAAATAACTCCTAGCACATCTAGGAGGGGCAGAAATACTGTGCGCCCACAACTGCCTCTTTGGAGTCTAGAGAGTGGATCCTGGAGCATGAAGGTCCCCTTGCCTGAGCACCAGGATGGATTTAGGTAAGAACCAAATGGGCCTGAATCTGAACTTGAGCAAGGATGTCCTAGGGCTGGCTTGGGAGGTGGGTGGAGGTAATGCAGGAGGGATGGTAGGTGGAAGAGGAGACTGGCAGAAGCGTGGGTACTATGTGGGTGAAGCAGATGGTGAGAAGGCCCCCAGTGGGGCCAAATGGACCCGTAACAGGAATGTGCACTAAGCCATTTGAAGTGCATCGCTGTGCTCTCCCATGACCCAAAAACTCTCAGTTCGAGTGTTTGCAACACATTATCGGCCTTGTTTTCATGATTGCTTTGTGTAGGAGGAGGAAGGGCCGATGGGGGGTGTGGGAGAGAACAGAAGGGAAGGAGTTATGTCCCAGGCTTGGGTTTCTGCCAGGACTTAGATAAAAGAACAGCTACAGGACGCAGAGTACATCGGCAAGCAGAGCTGACTGTGAATGCAGAAATCTTGGGAGCAGGCCGTGCGCTTCAGAAGGACGTGAAATGGGAGCTCTGTGCTGCTGTTAGATTCATGGGCCAGGAGGTCCTGGCCAACACCTGGGACACATTCTGTCTTCTACGTAGAGGATGATTTTCTTTCCTGTGAGCCTTTTGGACGATGAGTTCCTTGAGAGCAAGGGTTTCTTACTTGTAAGAGCGTCTGTGACTCCGGCACAGCATCTAGCACAATAGTTACTATTTGTTGAATGAATAAATGAATGGCTTTATCATAGACTTTCTTCCTTAGGAACTACCTAAGATTAGTGAGAAAAATCAAATAGAAAGGAGGGAGGGAAGGAAGAGATGAAGATGGAGACGGAGGCAGAGAGGGATAGGGAGAGAGTAAGTGTGGTACCCTGATACATAAAACATGAGGCTTCTTCAGATAACGTTTTTTCCTTATCTCTCATTTATCTCTGATCCTCTAAAATGTCCCTTGGCACCTGTTCCATATGCTAGAATTAGGTTGAGTGGAGCCAAGAGCCTGGCTGAAGTTCCTGATGGGTGGTCTCCCTCTCGGACAAAGGCCATGCACATCCTTCTAGGCTGCAATCCCATCTCGGTGACAGCCATGGCAGCACCTGGCTGGGACTTGACTAGAAGTATTTGCATTTCAAGGACAGAATGTATCCAGTACAGTTCTGGCCTCTCTGCTACTACGAGCTTGCCCAGAGGCACTGGTTAAAGATGAGTAACAGGTTTCTGGGGATTTTATGCAAAAAGCCTAAGTGGTCTGGTCAGAGAACCTGAGGGTGTACCGCTGCGAGAAAGGTTTTGTAGATCATGGAAATAATTCATAACAGCATGTAGTAATACTCATTTTTAAAAGTCAGTCGATCCTCATTTCCTTGAGTATTTAATCAATTGGTAAAAGAAATCAGTAAAATCTGGCGTTTTTTAAAAAAGTTAAACATGCAAAACTTAAAAGTAAGTTTTTGGGCCTGGTTCAAATACATGAAAATCCAAATGTCATAAGTTTTCCTTATTATTTCAGATTTATTCAGCATTGAAATAGCAATTACTGACTATATAGATCAGTAAATCGGAAAAAATGATGACTTAGTCTGGTGGCCTGTATGAATATGCCCTTAAATTAAATTAATCCACCTTTGAAATTGTAGATAGGATTAAAGTTTATTTTTTCTAGATGAAAGCACATTTCAACAGGACAGAAAATACTGTTCTGTACAACCACTGTGATGACCTAATGGGATAAGGTATTTGCCCAGGATGCCATGTGGAAAGGATCTGAGTTTGGGCACAAACATTTTTCTGTCCCACTAATGGTGTTACAGAAGGGCCTTTTCCTTAGACCAAATGGAATACAAATTGAGTTCATTCTCAGATACGTTTAACTCGAATTTTCTACACGCCTTTCAAAAATGATCTTCCTTTCTCTCTTCCTGTCATGGCACAAAATGCACCACACTAGCCAGCCGAACGATGCGTGGTTGTGATGTAGCTCTCACACAACGCTGCACCCACAACGCAGCACCCACAATGCCGCACCCACAACATAGCACTCCCACAGCGCGGCCCCAAAGTGTATTTCTCACTCGACGCCGCCCCACAGTGTATTTCTCACGTGACGCGGCCCCAAAGTGTATTTCTCACACGACACAGCCCC